>SJYX01000442.1:76808-101469 GCA_006410675.1 Oreotragus oreotragus
CAGACTGGTTCCAAATAGGAAAAGGAGTACGTCAAGGCTGTATATTGTTACCCTGCTTATTTAACTTAAATGCAGGGTACACCATGAGAGGAGAAGGCAATGGCACCCCACTCCAGTACTCTTGCCTGGAAAATCCACGGACGGAGGAGCCTGGTAGGCTGCAGTCCATGGGGTCGCTAAGAGTCGGACACGATTGACCGACTTCACTTTCATGCATTGGAGAAGGAAATGGCAACCCACTCCAGTGTTCTTGCCTGGAGAATCCCAGGGATGGCGGAGCCTGGTGGGTTGCCGTCTATGGGGTTGCACAGAGTCGGACAAGACTGAAGCGACTTAGCAGCAGCAGCACACCATGAGAAACACTGGGCTGGAAGAAGCACAAGCTGGAATCAAGATCACCGGGAGAAATAGCAATAACCTCAGATATGCAGATGACACCATCCTTATGGCAGAAAGTGAAGAAGAACTAAAGAGCCTCTTGATGAAGGTGAAAGAGGAGAGTGAAAAAGTTGGCTTAAAGCTCAACATTCAGAAAACGAAGATCATGGCATCTAGTCCCATCACTTCATGGGAAACAGATGGGGAAACAGTGGCTGACTTTATTTTCTGGGCTCCAAAGTCACTGTAGATGGTGATTACAGCCAGTAAATTAAAAGAGGCTTACTCCTTGGAAGGAAAGTCATGACCAACCTAGACAGCATATTGAAAAGTAGATATATTACTTTATCAACAAAGGTCCATCTAGTCAAGGCTACGGTTTTTCCAGTGGTCATGTATGGATGTGAGATTTGGAGTATAAAGAAAGCTGAGTGCCAAAGAATTGATGCTTTTGAACTGTGGTGTTGGAGAAGACTCTTGAGAGTCCCTTGGACTGCAAGGAGATCCAACCAGTCCATCCTAAAGGAGATCAGTCCTGGGTGTTCATTGGAAGGACTGATGCTGAGGCTGAAACTCCAATACTTTGGCCCCCTGATGTGAAGAGCTGACTCATTTGAAAAGACCCTGATGCTTCGAAAGATTGAGGGCAGGAGGAGAAGGGGACGACCGAGGATGAGATGGTTGGATGGCATCACCGACTCGATGGACTTGGGTTTGGGTGAACTCCAGGAGTTGGGGATGGACAGGGAGGCCTGGCGTGCTGCGGTTCATGGGATCGCAAAGAGTCGGACACGACTGAGCAGCTGAACTGAACTGTAAAGAGACTGACTTGGTTCAGCAACCGACAGTCAGCAGAACTGTGCTGGGGACATCCCTGCTGGCTCAGACAGTAAAGAGTCTGCCTGTAATGCAGGAGGCCTGGGTTTGAGCCCCAAGTCAGGAAGATCCCTTGGAGAAGGGCACGGCTGGAGGAGCCTGGCGGGCTACAGTCCCCGGGGTCACAGTCGGACACGGCTGAGTGGCCAGCGCTTTCCTTTTCACAAGGACTGTGCTGGGGGGTCGTGCACGGGGAGGGAGGGAGCATTCTCTCCATTTTTCAGGTGAGGAAACTGAGGCTCAGAGCAGCAGTCTTGAGCCTGAGACCACACAGCTGGGAGGGGTGGAGTTGAGGGGAAACCCAGTGGGCCTGCGCCATTCTCCTTACCCTTCCGAAAGCTGAAAGGGGCCTCATACATGGACAAGGAAAGCTGACTGACTTTCTGAAAAACCTCCGAGGGTTTGTCCAGGCCACTACTATTGACCACATCACTGGGTTAACCCAGGGGGATACAAACCTCCTCGTCTGAAGCGCTTTCTGGGCTGTTCAAGGATGACTTCCAAAACCCCATTCCAGGCCCAGTGAGCGAAGGGTCCCTGGGGTTGAGGTGGAGGTTCTTCCTTTTGGGAAACACGGGACTGTGGCTGTGGAGGCCCCACTGTGAGTGGAGACCAGGCTGGGAGGAGCACAGGGACCCTTTCCAGCCACAGAGCCTGAGGTTCCAACTGGGTCATCAGATGAGAACCTGTCCATTAATAATCCAGCAGTGTGCAGGAACGTCAGAAGGGGCAGGGGTGTGGCCTGCCAAGTGGTCGATTCCAACCTCCAACCCCTGATGGCCGCCTGCTCCTGACTTGCCCCCGGTGACGGGGAGCTCACGTCCTCACAGGGCCGTCATCCCCTCGCAGGACATCTCTTCAGGACCAAGGGGGCGGTGTCACCTTCCCTGACAGACCAGCGAGGCTGGTGATTGTAAAAGAGGCATTCTGATGAGCCAGAGGGCCTGACTCGGGGTTTATTTCTCCCCGTGCAGCTCCGCAGTGGAGCTGTATCTCTCTGCTGGCCAGTGGCAGAGGGCGGGGGAGACAGCGGCTCTGGAAAGGCCGTATTAATTAGCTTAACAAGCACGTGTGCACCTGTGTGGAGGGACCCAGAGGCAATGTCACTCCCTGCCGTGGACATCATCAGTTTCTGGGGGGTGAGCCTCTCCTACCTGAAATCCACACACAGAGAAACAAAGCAGGTTCAGTCTGGGAACACCGCTGCCGGGGTCTCCATCCTTCCAGCAGGGGCTGCCGTCAACACACAGGGCGCCCTGCGGGAGATATCTCCTAGCTGCTCTCCGGCAGGGGGGCTGCTAGCTAGAGCCTGACCCCCTCCAGTTCAGGGGAGCCCCTGGGTGGGGGCGGGGGATGGCATATGAGGGAGGGGACCTTCTGCACGTGGTCTGGTGGATCCCCGTGATCTCGCCATCTGAGCCGGGGACAGAGCTCAGACTTTGGGATGCGGGTGTGGACCACACTCTGGGGTCTGAGCCCCAAGGCCTGGCCCACCTCCCAGCTCTGGGGCCCCAGCAAGTCCTTGTCCCACTGGGTGTTCATCCTTCTTTATAAGAGGGGGCCCTTCTAGCACCTACCCCACATGCCCACTAGGAGAGGTGAAGGAAGACAATGGCCCTGCAGTGCTTAGCCTGGTGCCTGTTGATACATAAGCGCTCAGCATGGTAGATACTGTCCAGGACAGCAAGAGGGTCTAGCCAGTCTATCCTACAGGAAATCAGCCCTGAAGATTCACTGGAAGGACTGATGCTGAAGCTGCAGCTCCAATACTCTAGCCACCTGATGCAAAGAGTGACTCATTGGAAAAGACCCTGATGCTGGGAAAGATTGAAGGCGGGAAGAGAAGGGGGCGACAGAGGATGAGGTGGTTGGATGGCATCATCGACTCAAAGGATGTGAGTCTGAGTGAAGTCCAGGAGATGGTAAAGGAACAGGGAAGCCTGGCGTGCTGCAGTCCATGGGGATGCAGAGTCGGACACAAGTGAGCAGCTGAACAACATCATTAGGTATCATTACTAAGTATTATTAGTGAAGAAGTGCCTGGCCCAGAACAGGCCATCAATTATGATCTGAAGTCTCTTAGCAGGTACGCATGTGCTTGTGTTTGTGAAGGTCTAATCCATGCGCCACTCCTCTCTGGCTGGATAGTGTGACTAGTTTTTAGCTATTCGTAAACACACAGAGCTCACATTTCACTAGTGAACAGGCAGCAGCGTCCAGACCTTGCTCCAGGGTCTGGTCAAACTTACTTTTAAAGCCTGAGGAGGACTTGTCTCCTTTGGGATGCAGACTCTCCCCCACCTGCACTGACGTGGGCTCGGTGCCTCCAAACTGGTGGAGCTGTGGTGCTTTACACATTATGTTTAATCATCACAGGCGGTGTGTGTGACAGGTATGACTATACCCATTTCACAGATGAGGAAACTGAGGCCCAGGTTGTTGCTCAGGAAAACAGAAGAGCAGTAGAAGGCTGTGACCCCAGCTGATGCGTCTCCCACAGGCTTTATCTCAGGACCTTCCCTAACGAGATGGAGATAATTTCCCCCCAAACAGTACCAGGGACATGGGTTGGAGGGATCCCCTGTGACCAGGGCACACACCTGGGGCAGCAGCAGAGCAGTATTTGTAACCCCAGCTTCTCTTCTGACATTCATTTCAACCCCATGTATCAACACCCTGTCTGTGCCAAGCCCTGGAGGGGACCCTGGGGGTCAGGCACACTCAGAGCACAAGCAAAAAGCCAGGCGCGGCCATGCAGCTGTGGGGCCCAGAGCAAAATGAAAATGCAGTGCCTCCTGTCCAAAAATCAAGAATTTCACACGGTGACCGTAGAACACAGAGGTTTAAACCAAGCATGGGCCCTCCTGCTCGCGGGTCCCTGCATGCCTGCCAAGGCCACGTGCCCGGGAGGCTGGCCCTGTGCACGCCAGAGCTTCTGGAGCAGCATCTCCGAGTGCCCAGCCCCCAGCCTGGCAGGGAACAGAAGCCAAGTACACATGTACTGAGCAGTAAGCTCCCCCAGCTCTGTGACACGGACGCAGGATCGTGGGTTTGCAGCTGGGTAAACTGAGGCTGGGGAAGGCTTCCAGCCTCACCAGGTCTCACCAAAGCCGGGATCTTGGCCTCCTGCCTGGAGTGATGGGCCACTGTTCCAGGCTGACCCCAATCCTGACCTTTGTTTTCCTGATGCCAGAAAGAAGGGGTAGTGTTTACCATGGGCTGAAGTCTGTTTTATTTTTGTGTTTCCCAATAATTGATTCCAACAGTTCCTGCAGACGTCCTGCTGAAGGAAAACATGTTTTGCTCAGTCAACCTTCGACTTCCTCGCGGCGCCTCAGTGGTGGGGGCCCGCGGCCACAAGGAAAGCGTGGGGTGACTTTTCCCTTGGTTTTTTTTTTTTTCCATCTCACTGTGGGGGGACAGCAAAACATGTTTTCCCTTTTCTCCAAAGGAAATTGGGACTTTCTTATTGGCTATTTGTTGCCTAAACTTCATCTTCCCACTCTTGTGATTATCTTGGACTGGGGGGAGTTATGCGAGCAAACTTCAGAACAAAGGACTGTCATTGTATTGAAAGGACAACCATCACAGCTGAAATTTTCATTCATGTGGAGCCATCGACACCTCTGAAATTCGCCTTGGCTTCCTCATCAGAGTCTGTGCACGCTCTCTAAGTGGCTTTATTATTCCAAGTCCTCACATTTTCTCATAAGGTTACGTTCTTCGAAGTGCAAGACTGGGAAAGCGTTGTTCAGTCGCTGAGTCCTGTCCAGCTATTTGCAACCCACTGGACTGCAGCACGCCAGACTTCCGGTCCTTCACCATTCCCCAGAGCTTGCTCAAGTTCACGTCCATTGAGTCAGTGACGCCATCCAACCATCTCGTCCTCTGTTGTCCCCTTCTCCTCCTGCCCCCAAGCTTTCCCAGCATCAAGGTCTTTTCCAGTGAGTCGGCTCATCACATCGGATGGCCAAAGTGTTAGAGCTCCGGCATCAGTCCTTCCAATGAATATCCAGGGCTGATTTCCTTCAAAGTTGACTGGCTGGATCTCTTTGCAGTCCAAAGGACTCTCAAGAGTCTTCTCCAGCATCAATTCTGTGGCACTCAGCCTTCTTTAAGGTCCAACTCTCACATCCATACACAACTACTGGAAAAACCATAGCTTTGATTAGACAGACCTTTGTCAGCAAAGTGAGTCACTACTTTTTAATGTGCTGTCACGTTTGTCGCAGCTTTCCTTCCGAGGAGCAAGCATCTTTTAATTTCATGGCTGCAGTCACTGTCTGCAGTGACTTTGGAGTCCAAGAAAATAAAATCTGCTATTGTTTCCACTTCTTCCCCATCTATTTGTCATGAAGTGATGGGACTGGATGCCATGATCTTAGCTTTTTGAATGCTAAGTTTTAAGCCAGCTTTTTCACTCTCCTCTTTCACTGTCATCAAGAGGCTCTTTAGTTCCTCTTCGCTTTCTGCCGCTAGAGTGGTATCATCTGCACATCTGAGGTTGCTGATATTTCTCCCAGCAAACTTGATTCCAGCTTGTGATTCATCCAGCCCGACATTTCATATACAGAGAGCCAGTGTTCCAGTCAGGACGGTCGGTGCCCGGAGTCCACTGAAGCAGATACGGCGTGTGGTCCGAGGTAGAGGTCAAGCATCTTTTTTCCTCCATGTGCATATCTAACCGACCCAGCAGCATCTATTTAAACTCCTCATCACGTCACACTCCACTGCAGGGTCTGTGCTGCTACCTGTCTGGTGGTTCCAGCCGTGCCGGTCGAGCTCTGCACTTGCTGTTCTTTTCTCAGCCTAGCTGTCTGCGGTTGTGCCGAGACCGCCTGCCTTAGTCACTGCCGTGTCCGCCAAAACCGCTCAATCATGGCTGGCGTAATGACCCCTGTGCTGCGGAGCGTTCAGGTTGTATCCAATGTTTTACTTTATGACTTGCTTGTTCTAAGTCATGGTAATAAAGAGAGCAATAATAGCTGAGACAATGTGCCAGACTCTGCTCTAAGTGCTTTACTCGTTTAATCTTTACAGCTAGCCTTGGAGGGAGCTGCTCTTGTGACCCCCTCTTTGAGAGACGAGGCCCTTGGGGCACAGAGAGGGAAGGCCGGTCTGTGGACCCAGGCAGGCTGGCTCTGCGACCTCCACTTTCATCCACTTCCATCTAGAATCAGAGAGTGGGAGAGGGGAGGTGTAGACAGGGCTGAATCAAATGCAGGCTGGAATGCCTTCCTTGTCCAGAGAATTAATGAGGTAGCCCGGTGGCCGTGGAGCCTGAGAGTCCTGGGACACCCTCCCCCCCACCCCACAAGGCTGTACCACTCACAGGCTGGGTGACTGGGCAAGTGACCATTCCTCTTTAAGCCTCGGTTTTCCTGTCTGTAAAATGGAGACACTCGGCCCATTTATCTGGTCTGTTGTGGGGCTCACGGGAGTTTCCATGTCCTGTCTTAACCATCTTAACTGGTGACCCAGGGGCCTCAGTGGCCCCAGAGGGCTCTCCCCAGAGAGGTTTTTGCTTTGCAGGCATCCTGGCTTTCCTGTTGTCTGGAGCAGCTGAGGGCATGGCCAGTGGCACCCCAGAACCTGCTTCTTGCCGCCTCTCTCTGCATCCAGAGAGCTGAAGCTCGGGGCTTTCCTGACCGTCAGCTCCTCAGGTTGGGTGCTGTCCTGAGACCAACCCCCCACCCCGCCCGAACCTCATTTGCTGGGTGGCAGCTCCTCCCCCTTCAAGAACAGCTCTCCTGACCTGCAGGCCCGAGTGAGGTCTGATGACCCTGCCAGCCTCCCGGAGCTGGGCTGTGAGCTCTGTGAAGCGGAATCTGGTCGTGACTCTGCTCACGGAGCAGGGCACAGGCTCCCGCCAAGTGGCATATTTGGGATGGATGGATGAATCGCATCAAGCAGTTACCAGCGACCAACCATCCTGGCTTGCCCAGGACCGAGGGGCTTCCTGGGTGGCACGGCTTCCGGTCCTAGAAGCACGAATGCCTTGGTGACACCAGAGAAGCTGCTCGCCCTGCGTGACCACCGCGCGGCCTTTACAGTCCCTGTTGGACCTAATCCTTGTGTCTTAGGCCGGGTCCCCTAGAAGCGAGAGCCCCACTCAGGGATCCAGGTGTACATGAAGTATTGAAGAAGCGCTCTCGGCAAGAGCAAGGGAGGCCAGGGCAAGATGCCAAGCAAGGCTGTGGTCCCCACTGGAGACTGGCCTCTGCCGGGCCCCTTCCCCGCCCCCTCAGCTCTGGAGCACCGAGAGCGCCACAGAGGTGGCCCCACCTTGAGGGGAAGGGGTCCTGGAGGAGGGAGGCACCGAGGGCAATGCTCGGGAGAAGGGCAGCTGTCAGCCGTCAGCGGCCAGCATTACTGCAGCTGGGGGACTGGGCCTTCGTCCTGCAACGGGGCTCAGACCACGGCCCCCCGGTGTCCACTGCACTTCATCACAACCGTAGGGACAGGTGAAGGATGGGAACATCCCTGACAGCTCTTTTAGCCCCAAACCACTCCATGCAATGACATCTGCGGTCCCACAAAGGCTGCGGGCCCTCTCTCTCCGCCCTCGTCTCATGGACCTCCCAGGCCCCCACCTCTTCTCCGGTCCCCGTGCTCCGCTGTGTGTCCTCCCAGTCTGCTCCCCCCGCCCGGCCTCCCCTTGGCCAAGCTCTCTCCCCGGCTGCCTCCTGCCCGTCACTCGGGTCTCAGCCCACGTGCCGCCTCCTTGGTGTCCCCCCAACACCGCCAGTCACTCTCCACTGTGCGAGCCAGGCTGCTTGCCTCCTGGCACTCACTGCTATGTGAAACGACTCTTCTCCATTCGTGTTCTTCAATTGCTTCCTATCTGTCTCCATCTCCAAATACAAATTCCCTGAGGGCAGCGAGCCTTTCTGTCTATAGGGACTCAATAAATTATCCGTCCAGGAAACGAGCGTGTCCCCACTTTATAGGTGACAAATGGCAGCATCTGAAAAGTCACAGGACTTAAGCGAAAGGTCACCTACTGCTGAGCGGCGGAGCCGGAGATTAACCCGGGGAGACCACGAGGCTGGGCTGCCCCCCACCAGGCTGTCCCACCGCGCTCCCCGAGTGGGCAGCCTGTGACGGTGGAGACGGGTCACACTGTGCACGCCTGGCCCAGAACCCAGGCCGGGAGGTGTGTGGGGAGCGGACGAGTGACAGCTCGGTGATGAGAAGCTCTTCCTGCCTCTTGCAAGGGGCAGCAGGGGCTGCCTGCGCTCTGCTTGCCTTTCCTGGGGGCTCAGGACTCCCTTCAGCCTCAGCACCGTCCTGCCATCAGAATGCACGGCCTGCTCCGGGCTGGGGTTGCGGCTGCTGTCTGCCGGGTGATCGATGTGAATAATAAACGTTTAGAGTTAATAAGCTCGAGTTAACTTCTCTCGCTTCGGTGACTAATGGGCTTCCCGGAGCCCATAACTCACGCTGCCCACAGGCCTCCCTTCCCTCCGCGGCTGTCCAGCCCTGGCCCGCTGTGAAATGGAGGGACCTGGTCAGGCTGGGGCCTTGTTCATGGCTGGGACGAGGGTTTTCGGGGAGCAGCAGGCTCTTTCTGGCTGGTTTCTGGCTCCAGGAAGATGGGTGGGAGTGGGGGAGGTGGGCAATCAATCTGCCACCAGCGACTGGGGGACGGTGGGGGACGTTTTTCCCCGCCCAGACCTCCTGTTTCTCGTCTGTCAAGGGAGATGATAATAACCTGGGCTGTTCCAAGGATTAGAGATGTGATGGATATCTGGACAGTGCTGGACAGTGGGGAGCGGTTGGTCAGTTCTGTTCGCAAATATGTGGAAAAATTTGAAGGAGAAGAGAAGGTAGCCATGAATGGAGAGTGCAAAGGTCTTCAGACCCGCAGCTCCACACCTCCCGGGGGCTTGTTAGAAATGCAGACTCGGGCCCTGCCACAGACCTGTCAGACCCGAATCTGCACGTTAAGGTCCCCTGTGACTTCTGTGCAAGTTCCAGGTTGGGAACCGTGGGCCTAGGCCAGGCACGATGCCTCGGTGTCTGGAGCGTCCATCCACCAGTCCCCTGACAAGGGCAGACACTGCTCATCAGCCCCAGCACTCTGGCCAGCGGGGCCTGCAGACGGCCTCAGAATCCCTTTCCACATAGCAGCGTCTGCCGCTGCGCGGAGCCGGCATTCCCCGGGGGAGCCTGAGTATTGTCCTGGTCCCCCAAATGTTTCACCCAGGTCAGGAAACCCGGCCCAGTCCCTTCTGCACAGTTTCTGGAGCCAGTACTGTTCACAGAACAGCGGAAAAGGCAGATGAGGGAAACTGGGATGGGGGAACCAGCGAGGCTCAGTGAGCAGAGGACTCCTGCCCGTGGCGGCGAGGCCACCAGGTTACTCCCCGGAGGGCCTGCGGTGGGCCTGGCGCCCAGCTGGGCGGACAGGGCACTCCTGCCCGTGGCGGCGAGGCCAGCAGGTTACTCCCCGGAGGGCCTGCGGTGAGCCTGGCGCCCAGCTGGGCGGACAGGGCACTCCTGCCCGTGGCGGCGAGGCCAGCAGGTTACTCCCCGGAGGGCCTGCGGTGGGCCTGGCGCCCAGCTGGGCGGACAGGGCACTCCTGCCCGTGGCGGCGAGGCCAGCAGGTTACTCCCCGGAGGGCCTGCGGTGGGCCTGGCGCCCAGCTGGGCGGACAGGGCACTCCTGCCCGTGGCGGCGAGGCCAGCAGGTTACTCCCCGGAGGGCCTGCGGTGGGCCTGGCGCCCAGCTGGGCGGACAGGGCACTCCTGCCCGTGGCGGCGAGGCCAGCAGGTTACTCCCCGGAGGGCCTGCGGTGGGCCTGGCGCCCAGCTGGGCGGACAGGGCACTCCTGCCCGTGGCGGCGAGGCCAGCAGGTTACTCCCCGGAGGGCCTGCGGTGGGCCTGGCGCCCAGCTGGGCGGACAGGGCACTCCTGCCCGTGGCGGCGAGGCCAGCAGGTTACTCCCCGGAGGGCCTGCGGTGGGCCTGGCGCCCAGCTGGGCGGACAGGGCACTCCTGCCCGTGGCGGCGAGGCCAGCAGGTTACTCCCCGGAGGGCCTGCGGTGGGCCTGGCGCCCAGCTGGGCGGACAGGGCACTCCTGCCCGTGGCGGCGAGGCCAGCAGGTTACTCCCCGGAGGGCCTGCGGTGGGCCTGGCGCCCAGCTGGGCGGACAGGGCACTCCTGCCCGTGGCGGCGAGGCCAGCAGGTTACTCCCCGGAGGGCCTGCGGTGGGCCTGGCGCCCAGCTGGGCGGACAGGGCACTCCTGCCCGTGGCGGCGAGGCCAGCAGGTTACTCCCCGGAGGGCCTGCGGTGGGCCTGGCGCCCAGCTGGGCGGACAGGGCACTCCTGCCCGTGGCGGCGAGGCCAGCAGGTTACTCCCCGGAGGGCCTGCGGTGGGCCTGGCGCCCAGCTGGGCGGACAGGGCACTCCTGCCCGTGGCGGCGAGGCCAGCAGGTTACTCCCCGGAGGGCCTGCGGTGGGCCTGGCGCCCAGCTGGGCGGACAGGGCACTCCTGCCCGTGGCGGCGAGGCCAGCAGGTTACTCCCCGGAGGGCCTGCGGTGGGCCTGGCGCCCAGCTGGGCGGACAGGGCACTCCTGCCCGTGGCGGCGAGGCCAGCAGGTTACTCCCCGGAGGGCCTGCGGTGGGCCTGGCGCCCAGCTGGGCGGACAGGGCACTCCTGCCCGTGGAGGCGAGGCCACCAGGTTACTCCCCCTGACCTACCATCATTATGACGACATGGCAAGAACCGCTCAAAATGGCTTTTTTAAGAAAAAGCGTTGATGTCTACTACTTTAATGATTAGAGCTCTAAAAACTGACCGTGGAAGTCAAAACAGTGCAGAAGCCACATAAAGACAGTACTCCGGCTCCTCGCGACCCTCTGGCCCTGGGCAGGGGTAAACAGTGTTAGCCGTTTGGTGACGCGTTCTTTCCATTTTATTCTTTGCTCTTTCAAAACATGTTTACAAAAATAAGGTCACGCCATGTACCTGACTTGGCAACTTGTTTTTCTGCCCGGGTTCCAGGTCCGTACATACAGCTGCCAAATATTTTATAGAATGACTATCCCAGGATTCATTTAAGCACTGCCCTACTAATCAACATGTAGAGCATGCCTTTTTTTTGTTTTAAAACAAATATTCCTGCACATAGCACCTCATGTGTCTGTACGGTTTTGCAGGATAAATTCTCCGAAGTGGAATTGCTGGATCAAAGGGCACACACATTTTAAACTTTAATAGAAACTGCAGATTACTGTCCCAAAAGATTGCGGCAACTCACACTCCCACCGGCAGTGTCGAAACTGACCGCCCCCTGCCTTGCTGGCACTGGAGGTCATCAATGTTTAATACTGTTTTCCGATCTGATGGGAGAGAAATGGCATCTCACCGTTCTTTTTGTTTGCCGCTCCACCGCTGCCTCCCTGAGGGGCGGCTTCATTGGCCATTTGCATTTCTGTAGAGAATGGCCTATCAGAGTCTTTGCCTGTTTTCCTTCCTTGATTTTTGTTGTGTGTTTTCAGGCACTCTGTGTATGTTACTATTAACTCTTCTTTCTCTCATACGTGATCCAACTCTGTGCCAAAAAAGAATTCTGAAAGAGGAACCAAGAGGAATAAATGCAAATTCTTACTCTTGGGTCTGCAATCCCCCAGCACCTTGGACAAAGGAGGCGGGGCTTCTTGGCTGCTCGTGCCAGCAAGGAGGCGGGCAGTTACTCCTCACACTGCTGCTGGGAGGGTGAGTTGCCACAGCTCAAGAGGAGGTGACAGTGGGATACAGCTTCTAAAACAGCTAAATGGGGACAGAGGTGCACCCAGAGAGGGAGGGGGCCTGAAATACTGTGCCCGCTTCTCGGGAAGGCACTCAGCTCGGGGCCGCTGGACAGGGGCGACGAGGGGGCCAGAGCCCCCACCGCAAGAGTGGTTGACCCTGCTCAGCTCGGAACCGAGCGGGGCTGCCCCAGGATGGAAGGGGCAGACGGGCTACGGGCCCACGGGCAGAGTGAGGCTGCTCCCAGCTGAGAGGAAGGAGGAATTTTCTCTTTAACTGTCTCTTTTTCACATTGTGTCTCAAGCCCCTCCTGCTTCTTTCCATGACTTACCTGCTCATGGAAGTGAAAAGGGAAAGCGTGAGTTGCTCAGCTGTGTCCCCAGGAGCTGCAGCCCGCCAGGCTCCCTCTGTTCATTGAATTCCCCACACAAGAATTCTGCAGTGGGCAGCCAGTTCCTTCTCCAGGGGGTCTTCCTGTGCCAAAGATCGAGCCTGGGTCTCCTGCATTACGGGCAGCCTCTTCACCATCTGAGCCGCCAGGGACGCCCTTCTCATAGCGCTTATGATGTCTACCAGGTTTCCCAGGCGGCGCTAGCGGGAAAGGACCCCCCTGCCAATGCGGGAGATGAGAGCGATGCGTCTTTGATCCCTGGGTAACATGCCTAGTGAAGGCTACGGTTTTCCCAGTAGTCATGTATGGATGTGAGAGTCGGACTATAAAGCAAGCTGAGGGCCAAAGAACCGATGTTTTTGAACTGTGGTGTTGGAGAAGACTTTTGAGTCCCTTGGACTGCAAGGAAATCCAACCAGTTCATCCCAAAGGAGATCAGTCCTGAATATTCACTGGAAGGACTGATGTTGAAGCTGAAACTCCAATCCTTTGGCCACCTGATGCGAAGAACCGACTCATTGGAAAAGACCCTGATGCTGGGAAAGATTGAAGGCAGGAGGAGAAGGGGATGACAGAGGATGAGATGGTGGGATGGCGTCACCGACTCGATGGACATGAGTTTGGGTGAACTCCAGGAGCTGGTGATGGACAGGGAGGCCTGGCGTGCTGCAGTCCATGGGACGCAAAGCTCTCTGAGTGCAGACATTTATATCTATTTTGTTCACCACTATGTCCCCTCCAAAGGTAATTTTATTGTTTCTCCCAGCCTGAGTTGTGCAGAAATGGGTTAGGCTGACCATAGGTAGCGAGCTCCCCATCAGAAGAGGTAAGCAAGCAGAATCTGCCTGGCCACCTAGCAAGCTTTCTGTGCAGGGGACCCCAGCATTCATGTGTGGTCCTCTCCTCAAGGTGAGATCCAGAAGGGCATCTGGATCAATGGGAGACCTCCTGGGCCTCCCAGGGCTGTGAGGGGCCTGCACCTCAGCCAGCTGGGACACCAGAGCGCTCCAACTGGGTCAGCTTCTGTTTATGTCCTCGTCCTGGCCCATCCTGAGCCTGGCCCCACCCCCGGTCAACTCCAGTCCAACCTCAACTTTCCCCGCAGCGTGAGGTCCTCATGTTTTGGAAAATCCACAGGCATCACACCAGACTGAAAATATCTCAGAATATCGCTTTCGACTTCCTCCCGCCCTCGAGGCCCCCGGCCTGGGCGGGCAGCAACCTTTCCCTAGCTGTTGATTTTCAAGAAACGCTCTTCCATCGCTGCGACACAGGGAATTTCCAGTATTTTTCTTCCTCTGCTCTATTATTTTTTTTTCCCTTTGGCCTTTAGACGCTTACATTGTGTTGTCCTGACGCAGCTCAGGCAGCGTTTGGCCCCAGAGGCCTGGGCTGGGTCATCGAGGCTGGACTAGCAACGCCGGCTCCTTGGGCGCAGGGACAATGCCTCCATAATTCACTGAAAACTCCCCTCGGATGACTTTTTCCTGTTGCTGATTGTCTCCGCGGTCCAGGCCCACACAAACTGCTTTTTCCTGCAGCTAAATTTAAAAGAGCAGGACCCTGGAAACGGTGTACCAGGCTGGCCTCGCCGTGGGGCAAAGTCGGGGGGAGGCTGAGTGGAAGCGGAGCCCACCGCCTGGAACATGCACACAGACAGGTGCCCGCAGCCTGTGACAATTTCATCCTCAGAGCCTCTCGGGCCAGGGTCACAGGCCTTCGGGTTCAGAGGAGCCGCAGTCAGAGGCCCCCGCAGGGCTGTCCCAGAGCAGGGCGGTGGGCAAGGCTGGGGTCCACAGGGCAGTGTCAGACCCCAGCCGGCCCTGGATCCACAGGCCTCAGGTGGCGTGGAGCAGGGGGAGCCAGGCGGCCAGGAGGGTGAGCCCCTCTCCACTGGGGGTATGCAAGCAGAGGGGGCATGGCTCCCACCGCGGGGTGACAGGCCGGGTGGGGAGGGAGCCCAGGGCCTTTCCAGCGTCTGGGGCTCTGGCCTTGGCCCGTCTGCACCCGCGGCCTTGCAGGTTCAAGCGCGAGTGGAGGCCGCGGCGTGGCTTGCGCCTTTTCTTCTTTAAACGTGTATTTATTCGGCTGTGTTGGGTCTTAGCTGCAGCGCTGGGGATCTTTCACTGCCGTGTGCAGGCTCAGTTGCCTGGCAGCGTGCGGGGTCTTAGCTCCCCGACCAGGGATCGAATCTGTGGCCCCTGAGCTGCAAGGCGGATTCCTCACTGCTGGGAAAGTCCCTGACCTGTGACTTTTGACAAGCGGGGAAGCCAAACTCTCTGGCTTTGATTTCCGGCTCCGCCGCGGACCTGCTGTGAGATCTCTGGCGAGTTTTTTTGCCTCATAGTGCCTCAGTGTCCCTATTGTCAAAAGGGGAATCATAAAAGCACCTGTATCATAGGGTTATCAGGAGAAGTAAGCACGTTAATACCTGGAAGTTGTTCAGAATAGTGCCTGACGCAGAGAAAATGTGAAAAAAAAAATATGATGAATATCAAGGGATTTTGAGTGGAGCCCTCACCTTTCAGAGGCCAGAAATGGCAGCCCTACGTCCCAAGCACGGCACTCTCTGTGACTCCCAGTAAGTCCCCAGTGCCTGGGGACCTGGTTTGGGCCTTAACAGGCTAGATCTGTGGTGGGGCAGCCGCAGGGCTGGCAAGAGGCCCCGTCCCGAGCCCCCCGCCCCGTGAAGCCCCGCTTCCTCCTGCCTCCTTTCCCATGTGGCCCTTTCATGGGACCTGGGAGCCTAGCCTGGCACTGCTATCCCTGTGCCTCCCTGGATCGCCCACCCGGCCACCTCGCAGCCCCGTCACGTCTCAGGTTGGTCCCTGTGTCCCGGGGCTGCTGAGGGGCAGAGGGCAAACAGACGGCACTGCGACGCAGGAAGCCCTGGCTCCCGAGCCCTAACGAAGGATCGGGGTGGCCGGCGTGAGGTCAGTGCAGGCGTGGGCAGGTTGGGCTTCGTGGAGACGCCCCCCAGTGGACTGGGGACCACAGGACACCAACCCAAGGTTCTCGGACGGAGAAGAGCCTGCCGAGATTGGAGGGCCGGGAGAAAAGGCTGGATCCCACTTCCTAGAGGAAACGGCCAGGGAGTGAGGAGAAGGGAACAAGTATCAAAGACAGAGGCAGACTCAGCGAGTGCCCCAGACACTCTCAATGACAAACCTCTCAGCCACCCTACACACACGCCAATTAAGAGACCTGCCCCAATAGCTGGAGAGTGACGCATCACTGCCAAGATGCTCGCCACATTTATTTATCAAATCTCTATTTAGTAGACCCATTCACATTTCCAACTTAGATGGAATGAAGAGAAACTTCGATCACTGTTTGATTTGCCGTTCATACGAGGTCACGGCAGACTGCGGAGACGGAACATAGAGTGACCCTGTTAACTTCCGGCCAAACCCTGTTGCTTGCAAAGACCTTGAGCTTCAGGCCAAGGTCCCTCGGTTTAAGAAGGGGGAAGCAAGTGTGGCAGAGGTGTTAAAGGTGAGGCCGCCCACTGGAGACTGGTGCTGTAACGGGAGGGCGGGAAGGGGGAGGAAGGAGTTGCCTTCTCCCTCTGTGCTTTGACCCCAAATAAACTGCTTACAGCTGGTGACACAGCTGAGAAGTGTCCTTGAAAGCACTAGCGAGGTGAGGGCTCCAGACATCCTCAGGGAGTCCCCTCCTGAACTCCCACCCCACGTGACCAGCAGGCCACAGGACACGGTCCCTCACCCTCACCCCCAGGCAGCCTTTCCACTGGAACGGCACCTCCATCCTTCCAGAACACTGGAGTCACACCGAATCCCCTATTCCTCTCTGCAGCCCAAACCCAGCCTGTTAGGAAATTCTGTTGGCTTCATCTTCAAAACACATCCACACTCTCCCAGACTCCTCCTCGCCCCCAGACTGTTCTTCCCAGCACTGGAGGAGGAGGGACTCACGTTAGTATTTCTGGGGGAAATTGTTGCTTTTTATCCTTCGGACATTCTCCTCTCCTTCCCTCTTTTTTTTTTTCCTCTTTCCCTTCTGAGTCTCTTTTCCCATTTCCAGCATTTTAATCTCATTCGAAGAGTTGACTCATTGGAAAAGACTCTGATGCTGGGAGGGATTGGGGGCAGGAGGAGAAAGGGACGACAGAGGATGAGATGGCCGGATGGCATCACCGACTCGATGGATGTGAGTTTGGGTGAACTCCGGGAGTTGGTGATAGACAGGGAGGCCTGGCGTGCTGCGATTCATGGGATCGCAGAGTCGGACATGACTGAGCGACTGAACTGAACTGAATCTCTGTCCTAAGCACAAACTTTGTATTCAAAAGGCTTGAGTCCAAATCCTGGCTCTGCGGTTTACTGTGCAAATTTGGGCAAGTTATTTACCTTTGCGGTGTTCCAATTTCCACTTCTAAAAAATGGAGAGGCTAGAAAAGTAAAGCCAGAGATACTACCTGAGGTCAACACTTAGTTACTCTAAAGCTACTCAGATCAAGACAGGAAGGTACTGGCAAAAGAATAGACAGATTGGTGCAACAGAAAGGAGAGCCTGGAGCAGACCCACAAAGATATAATCAACTGACTGTTGACAAAAGAGCGAAGCAACACAATGGGGGAAAGACAGTCTCTTCAACAAATGGCGCTGGGACAACTGGAGATCTGCACGCAAAGAAAGCCACCAGACCCAGACCTCACACCCTTCTACAAGGATTAACTCAAATGGGCACTTCCCTGATGGTCCAGTGAGTTAGACTTGCGCTCCCAATGCAGGGGGCCTGGGTGCCATCCCTGGTCACGGAACTAGATTTCACACACCACAACTCAAACTAAAAATCCCACGTGCCACAAGTAAGACCCAGTGCAGCCAAATAAACAAACACACAAAAACAAACATTAAAAAAAAAGAATTAACTCCCAATGGGTGACCAACCTAAACATAAACTGCCAACTATAAAACCCCTAGAAGATAACAGAGCGGAAAATCGGAAAGACCTTGGGTACGGTGATATCTTTCTAGATACAACACAAAAGGCACCATTCCTGAAAGAAAGAACTGATAGGCTAGGTTTCACTCAAATTAAAAACTCTCACTCTGCAAAAGACAGTGTCAAGACAATGAAAAGGGACACTGGGGGAAAAATATTTGCAAAAGACACCTAAAAATGTGTTATTCAGAACACGCAAACGACTCTTAAAACCTAACAACAAATCAACAACCTGATTGCATAATAGGCAAAGGGGGCTTTCCTGGTGGTCCAATGGTTAGAAGTCTGTCTTGCAATGTAGGACACATGGGCTTGATCCCTGGCCTGGAAAGATCCCAGCTGCCACAGAGCGGCTGAGTCCACGCGCCGCATCCTCCGAGCCCGCGCGCCGCAGTCACGGAGCCCTCTGCTGCAACGACTGAAGCCTGTGCTCTGTGACAGGAGTCACCACCACGGGAAGCCCCCGCCCCACAGCCAGAGTGGAGCCCCCGCTCGCCCCAACTAGCGAAGACCCGAGCGCAGCAGCAGACACCCAGCAGTCGGAAGTAGATAAAATGACCAAAGCAGAGGGAAAAAATAGGCAAAACATCTAAATCGACACCTCACCAAAAAAGACACGCAGATGGCGAGGAAGCATACGAAGAGATGGCCAAGGTATACGCCATGATGGAAGTGTAAGTTAGAACGACAATGAGATAATACTGCGCCCTGTTAGAATGGTCCAAATCGGGGCACTGCCACCACCAACGCGGAGCGACAGGAGCAACCAGCTCCTTGCTGGTGGGAACACAAAGTGCTTCGACCACTTTGTCAGACAGGTGGTGGTCTCCTGCAGAACTGAACACACTTTTACCGTGTGACTTAGCAATCGCCTTCCTTGGTGTTTACACAAATGAGTTGAAAAACTGTTTTCGAAACATAAATGAAAACCTGCACATGGATATTTCAGCAGCCTTCTTGCTCATAGCTGCCCAAGCTTGGAAGCAACTAAGATGTCTTTCAGCGCGCGAATGTTTTGTCCAGATGGCGAAATATTACTCTGTGCTAAAATGAGGTGAAGCACTGAAGAGCTGATGCTCGGAACTGCGCTGCTGGAGAAGCCTCTGGAGAGCCCGTGGACTGCAAGGAGACGCGACCAGTCCATCCCGAAGGGGCTCAGTCCCGAACACTCGCTGGAAGGGTTCATACTGAAGCTGAAGCTCCAATACTTTGGCCACCTGACAGGAAGAGCTGACTCGCTGGAAAAGACCCTGATGCTGGGAAAGACTGAAGGTGGGAGGAGAAGGGGACGACAGAGGGTGAGATGGGTGGATGGCATCGCCAATTCAACAGACTCAATCAGTCTGAGTCAACTCCGGGAGAAGGTGATGGACAGGGAAGCCTGGCGTGCTGCAGTCCAGGGGGTCGCAAAGAGTCGGACAGGACTTAGTGACAACAACAAAAAATGAGCTACCAAGCTATGAAAAGACAGGGAGAAACCCTGCTGCTGCTGCTGCGTCGCTCCAGCCGTGTCCGACGCTGTGCGACCCCACAGACGGCAGCCCACCAGGCTCCCCCGTCCCTGGGACGCTCCAGGCAAGAACACTGGAGTGGGGTGCCACTTCCTTCTCCAATGCATGAAAGAGAAAAGTGAAAGTGAAGTCGCTCAGTCTGTCCGACTGTTAGCGACCCCATGGACTGCAGCCCACCAGGCTCCTCCGTCCATTGGATTTTCCAGGCAAGAGTACTGGGGTGGGGTGCCATTGCCTTCCCCGGGGAGAAACCCTAAATACGTATAATTAAGTGAAAGCAGCCAATCTGAAAATGTTACAAACTGATTCCAACTACATGACATTCTAGAAAGGAAAAAACCCTGGGTGGGAGGCTCGAGGGCAAGGAGCACAGAGGGTGCTCTGTGAAACTACTCTGCGGTACTCTAATGGTGGATTCAGCATCATTACACCTTCGTCCAAACCCACAGAATGTACATCACTGAGAGTGAACCCTAATGTAAACTACTGGCTTGTGTGATACAGGTGTGGCAGTGTAGGTTCACCAGTTGTAACAAGTACACCACTCTGGGGTATGGGGGTCGTGGGGTTGGGGGTGCAACGTTGATGGGGAGGAAGGCTGTGCCTGTGTGTGTGGTGGGGACTGGGAGGGAGTTGGGAGTAAATGGGAACTGTCTGTACTTTCTGCTCAGTTTTCCTGCGAATCTAAAACTGCTCTAAAAACTAAAGCTTATCTTTAAAAAAAAATTAGAAACAGAGTCCCTTCCTTCTGGCTCTAATGTCACACCTGAACGGGGGCACGTGAGGACGGCTCCTAGGGCAGAGTCTGAAAGAAGCGTTCATTAATTCAAATACCAAACGGTGGGGGCTTCTGATCTGGCTGTGGAGGGCTGTGCACACACGGGCCTGCCTCTGGGAACTCTGGCTTTTCCCTTTCCCCCGAGAAACCGTCTCTGCTCTTTGCTATGAGCAGCCCCCCTGCTCAAGCCTGCACCCCAATTTCTCACTGTAGACAGCTCCTGTCCCCAGTCCTCAAATCCAGTGGCTTTCAACTTTTTGTGACTCATCTCCCAGGGAAGAAAGCTTTTACACAGTGAGGACAAAGAGCCCGCAGCCACGGTGGCTGCACGGCTGCTGAGCGCTCCAAAGCTCCTCTTGTGTTTTCCTGACGACGGAGGCGTGGGACAGACAGGGAAACTGAGGCCAGAAGGCGGCGCGACGCATTCGTGGTCACAGGCCCGGGCTGGGCCTGGGCTTCTGACCACTACACTCGAGGTTACTGAGATAAAGCTTGTGGCTTCACTAGCCACCATGAACCCTGTTTCCTATCCCAGCTCTCTTTTTTAAAAATGCGGATCACAGCCCTGTAAATGGATTTCGCAGCTCACTCGTTGGGTCATCACCTGCAGGTCCCCAGCAGGATGTGCTGCTCTCTGAGTCTCCGAGCACCGGGGCCTGTGCCCACTGGGTCCTCCCCAGCCTACCAGCACCCCCTCCCTGCTTCCCCCATCCTATTTCACTTTCCTCCAGCCCCACAGGGCCAGGAACGGAAAGACCCCATTTCTCTTCCACATGTGAGCTGACAGCTCCAGGCAGCTCCCCTGTCCCAGAAGCCCCAGAACTGAGGCAACAGCGGAGGGTCCACCCCCATCTCCCCAGTGGGGAAAGTCATTGTGATGCAGCTTGCAGAGGAGCCTCGTCTAGAGGGGCTTTCATTTCCGCAGGATGAGCTGGGGGCGGGAGGAGATGGCTCACAGATAGGGATGATGCTGGGCTGGAGCTTCAGTCCTGCTTCCAGCAGCCAGCCAAGCTCATTAACCCTTGATGGAGTTGGAGGCTGGGAGGCAGCCGGCAGGCGGGCCCTGCAGCGGAGCTTGGCACTGGGGTGGGGGTAGGGGGGCTCTTCAATTACTTATTAATAAATAGTTATTCTCAGCCATGGGCACTGAGCATGAGCTGAGCCTTTCCTCCGCATTATCACATGGAATCCATCCACAGCCCTGGAAGGCTGCAACTGGGATTGTCCCCACTTTACAGAGCGGAAAGTGGAGGCCCAGAGGCAAAATCGCTTGCCTACAGTCCAAAGGCCTGGATGGGGGAGCGCAGGGTTTTGTTTTCTTGACGGGGAGACACTTTCGGGTTCCCAGGGAGGGATGTCAGGACCTCAGAGGACTCCCCCTACCCAGCCACAACCTCTCTCGGGCGAGCTCCCAGCTCTGCCTCCCGCCTCTCTGTACTCATGGCATCAGTGCTGCTGTGCTGTGCATCTCGAGCCGGTTCCCACCCACTCCGGCTGCACTTTATGGCCTGCACTGCCGCGCGGGCAGCTAGCCCGCTGCCCCTCACTGCAGCTCGGTGAAGCCATACTGGGTCTGTTTATCTGTCTCTCGATTCTCGGTTGGCTGTTCTGCGCAGATGAGCGAATCGCCTGCAAACAGTGATCACTGCATGATTCCCTTTCACACCTGTGTAACTCTTTGCTATGGACGTTTGTGCTTCTCTTCAAAGTTTACATAATGGAGCCCTAACCTACAATGGGGTGGTATTTGGAGGCAAGCCTTTTAGAGGTCACCAGGTTTAGATGGGGCTTCCCATGGGGCCCGAGTGGAAAAGAACCCGCCTGCCAATGCGGGAGACCTAAGAGATGCAGGTTCGATCCCTGGGTCAGGAAGATCCCCTGGAGCAGAGAATGGCCCCTCACTCCAGTCTGCTTGCCTGGAGAATCCCGTGGACAGCGGAGCCTGGCGGGCAACAGTCCACGGGGTCGCAGAGAGTCGGACAAGACTGGGCAACTTAGCACAGCACATTGCACAGGTTGCAGATGGGGTCACGGAGACCGGGGCCCATAAATGAGGAGGAGACCAGCGATGTCTCTCTGCATGCACACACCAAGGAAAGCCAGGCAGAGGAGCCTCACCAAGGACAAGAAACGGCACCCACTCCAGTATGCTTGCCTGAGAAATCCCAGGGACAGAGGACCCTGGTGGGCTGCAATCCACGGGGTCACAAAGAGTCAGACACGACTGAGGGCTGAGCACCGAGCACATGGAGGTTTTAGTATACTCAGCTTGCTCCCAGCTTCACGGAGCAGCAGTTAGAACCGGACATGGAACAAGCGACTGGACAAAATAGGGAAAGGCGTGCATCAACACAATATCCTGTCACCTAGCTTATTTAACTTCCATACAGAGTACACCTTGCAAAACGCTGGGCTGGATGACTCCCAAGCTGGAATCAAGATTGCTGGGAGAAACATCAACAACTTTAGATATGCAGGTGACACACATCACCCTAAAGGCAGAAACTAAAGAGGAACTAAACAGCCTCTTGATGAGGGTGAAAGAGGAGAGTGAAAAAGCTGGCTTAATCACCAGTCTAGGTTCGATGCAGGATACAGGATGCTTGGGGCTGGTGCACTGGGATGACCCAGAGAGACGGTATAGGGAGGGAGGTGCAAGGGGAGTTCAGGATTGGGAACTCATGCACACCCATAGCAGATTCATGTTGATGTATGGCAAAACCAATACAGTATTGTAAAGTAAAATAAAGTAAAAAAAAAAAACACAACTCAACATTCAAAAAATTAAGATCATGGCATCCAGTCCCATCACTTCATGATAAACAGACGGGGTAAAAGCGGCAAGAGTGACAGATTTTATTTTCCTGGGCTCCAAAATCACTACAGACATGAGATTAAAAGACACTTGCTCCTTGGAAGAAAAGCCAACCTGGACAGAATATTAAAAAGCAGAGACATCACTTTGCCGACAAAGGTCCACCTAGTCAAACCTGTGGTTTTTCCAGTAGTCGTGTACGGACATGAGAGTTGGAGCATAACAAGGCTGAGCGCCAGACAACTGATGCTTTCAAACTGTGGTGTTGGAGAAGACTCTTGAGAGTCCCTTGGACTGCAAGGAGATCCAACCAGTCCATCCTAAAGGAAATCGACCCTGAAAGTTCACTGGACGCACTGATGCTGAGGCCGAAGCTCCAGTACTTTGGCCACCTGATGCAGAGCCAAGTCACTGGGAAAGACCCAGGTCCTGGGAAAGACTAAGGGCAGGAGAAGCAGGCACCAAAGGTTGAGATGGCACCATCAACTCAAGGGGCAGGAGTCTGAGCAGACTCTGGGAGACAGTGAAGGGCAGCGAAGCCTGGAGTTTCGTAGAACATGGGGTTGCAGAGTCGGACACAACCGAACGACTGAACTACAGTAACCCCAGGCTGACGTCGTACCCAGCGGTAAAAAGCTGAACGCCTTCTCTGCAAAATCAGGAAAAGACAAGGAGGCCCACTCTCACCACTTCCACGTGACACAGCACTGGAAGCCCTAGCCACAGCAATCTGGCCAGTGAATTCAGTGACGCTGTGGGATGCAAGATGAACAGACACAAATCTGTTCATTTTAAAAATATACCCTAATAATGAGCTCCTTCGCTTTTCACTTCTCTTCTTTTCACAGCTGTTTGTAAGGCCTCCCCAGACAGCCATTTTGCTTTTTTGCATTTCTTTTCCATGGGGATGATCATGATTCCTGTCTCCTACACAATGTTAGGAATCTCCGTCCATAGTTCATCAAGCACTCTATCAGATCTAGTCCCTTAAATCTATGTCTCACTCCACTGTATAATCATAAGGGATTTGATTTAGGTCATACCTGAATGGTCTAGCGGTTTTCCCTACTTTCTTCAATTTAAGTCTGAATTTGGTAATAAGGAGTTCATGATCTCAGCCACAGCCAGCTCCTGGTCTTGTTTTTGCAGACTGTATAGAGCTTCTCCATCTTTGGCTGCATAGAATATAATCAATCTGATTTCGATGTTGACCATCTGGTGATGTCCATGTGTAAAGTCTTCTCTTGTGTTGTTGGAAGAGGGTGTTTGCTATGACCAGTGCATTCTCTTGGCAAAACTCTATTAGCCTTTGCCCTGCTTCATTCCATATTCCAATGCCAAGTTTGCCTGTTACTCTAGGTGTTTCTTGACTTTCTACTTTCGCATTCCAGTCCCCTATAATGAAAAGGACATCTTTTTTGGGTGTTAGTTCTAAAAGGTCTTGTAGGTCTTCATAGAACCGTTCAACTTCAGCTTCTTCAGCGTTATTGGTTGGGGCATAGACTGGGATTACTGTGATACTGAATGGTTTGTCTTGGAAACAAACAGAGATCATTTTGTCCTTTTTGAGATTGGATCCAAGTACTGCATTTCGGACTCTTTTGTTGACCATCATGGCTACTCCATTTCTTCTAACAGATTCCTGCCCGCAGTAGTAGATATAATGGTCATCTGAGTTAAATTCACCCATTCCAGAATAGCAAGAAGAGATAAGAAAGCCTTCCTCAGCAATCAATGCAAAGAAATAGAGGAAAACAACAGAATGGGAAAGACTAGAGATCTCTTCAAGAAAATCAGAGATACCAAGGGAACATTTCATGCAAAGATGGGCTCAATAAAGGACAGAAATGGTATGGACCTAACAGAAGCAGAAGATATTAAGAAGTGGTGGCAAAAATACACAGAAGATCTGTACAGAAAAGATCTTCCTGACCAAGATAATCACAATGGTGTGATCACTCACCTAGAGCCAGACATCCTGGAATGTGAAGTCAAGTGGGCCTTAGAAAGCATCACTACGAAGAAAGCTAGTGGAGGTGATGGAATTCCAGTTGAGCTATTTCAAATCCTGAAAGATGATGCTGTGAAAGTGCTGCACTCAATATGCCAGCAAATTTGGAAAACTCAGCAGTGGCCACAGGACTGGAAAAGGTCAGTTTTCATTCCAATCCCAAAGAAAGGCAA
>SJYX01000442.1:107311-227641 GCA_006410675.1 Oreotragus oreotragus
GGGGCGGGGGCGGGGGAACAGCCTCACACAGGAAACAAGCTAGCAGGTTACCGAAGGGGAGGGAAAGGGGAGGGAAAGGGGAGGAAGGAGAGCAGGAGATACAAACTACCACCTACAAGTAGGTAAGGAATAAGGATGTATTGTATAGCACAGGGAATTAGGGGCATTATCTTTTAATAACTTTTAATGGAGTATAATCTGTAAAAACACTGATTCACTATACTGTACACTGGAAATTAATATCGCAAATCAACTATACTTCAATAAAATTAAATCTAAAAAAATACTGAGTCTTCTAATACACAAATTACATATTTCTATTTATTTGCCCTTAATGTTTCCTGTTTTTAATAAAACTGACGTGAAATTCACAGTTCACACCACTTTAAAGTGGACAGTCCAGTGGCTTTCAGTGTATCGAATGTTAGGCAAGCACACCACTACTTCCAGAACACAAGCATCTCCCCCCAAAAGCAGCGCAGGCTTTTATGCAGTCTTCACGCTGCATCCCCTAGTCCCCGGCAGCCACTAATCTGCTTTCTGTCTCCAGTGATTTGTCTACTGTGTTTATTTAATGTATGTGGATCCATACAATATGTGGCTCTGGGGGTTTGGCATAATGATTTTGACGTTCCTCCATGTGAACCTTGATCCTTTCAAGGCTTGTTTTCTTATATTTCTAAAATTAAGGTGTAATTTATATATAGTAAAAAAAAAAAAAATCACTGCTTTAGGTGTACACTTCCATGAGTTCTGACAAATGCATGCAATCAGAGAACCTCTGCCATCATCAAGATGTAAAGTAATCCCATCACTGCCTGCTTCCGAAATTCCCTCCTGTCTTTCGATGTTATCCCGTTCCGACCACTTATCTCTTTTTTCTTTCCCTATAGTTTCAACAAGGGTTGTCTCTTAGTTTATTCCCATCCTGACTGCCTGGCTTTTCTGGGGTCTCCAGGTCTTCTGATTGGTTAGAACTTGAGTATCTATCTCTCAGTGGTCTGTTCACAGTGCCCTGGAGTTCTTTTTTGTTGTTGTTTTTTATTTAATTGGAGGCCAATTATTTTACAATATTGCGGTGGTTTTTGCCATACATTGACATGAATCAGCCATAGGTGGACATGTGTTCCCCATCCTGGAGTTACCTGGCTTCATGAAGCCATGCCCTCAGCGTGTGCAGTTTAGCTTTCTGTAGAGATTCAAGGAAACCTCTCTGCAGACTCCTAGAGCCCTCTCTGCATAACTAGCTCCCTTTGATACGTCTGCCTTCAGGTCCTCCTGTGTTCTTGTGCTCAGGAGGGGAGGAGGGGGGAGCGGCAGAACAGGATGCAGGCAGAACACAGAACACAGAAAATAATTTCAAATCCATTTTTAGGGGAATAAATGTATAATTCAAAAAAGCCTTTGAATGATACAAAGGATAAAAATTAAATGTCAAAGAATCGAACGTAAACAGCATCTGTTCACAGAGGGAGCGTAAGGAGCTACACGTGGCGCTCGTCCCGGACCAGGCCCTGAGGTCTCTTCCGGGCTTGCAGAGCAAGGCAGAGCCTCTGGGGTCCTCGCCCTGCTGGGGAGTGGCTCTTGAGAGCCTGTGACAAGTGGACCCACAGCTGATGTGACATCAGCCCCACTCAGGGACCACCAAGAAGGAACTGGAACCACAGAGGGGGCTGCCATCCCTGAGCTCAGGGGAGGAGCATCCAATCCATAAAAGGGTACCGGGGCTGGGCTCACGAGACACCCGCACGTGGAGGCCATGGGGCTCCGGCTGTCCCCACGCCACCAGAGGCCTGTCACCTCCCCGCAGGCGCCTCTCCTCCCCAGCCCCGCCCCTCGGCCCGCCTCCTCCCTCGTTTCTCCACACACACCCCCGCCCTACTCCCCCTTCTCGGGTTGCTCCATCCTTCCTCTGTCTCTCCTCCCACCTGCCTGGCTTTCTCTCTCTGCTCCTTCTTCTTCCTCTCACCCTGTTTTCCAGAACCTGGGCCCTTCCCTACCCAGCAAAGGCCACTTGGCCCCACACTAAGCAAAGCTTAGTCCCACCTGAGACCTCCCCAGGGTTCACGTGTCATCAGCTCAGCCCCTTGGACACCTTCGCTTCCCTGGGACGCTTCTGGGCTGACTGCACTGGCCACAGAGGAAGCTCTGGGTGGGAAGCACCGTATCTCTAAGGCCTTGGCCTGGAAAGGGCTGTCAGGGCCTCTGACTTCGTAGGAGCCAGTGCGTCCCACGGCCGCACCCGGATGCTGGCGGCACGCTCGTTTATTAGGCTGAGTTCAGAGGACCGGTGGGAGGCTGGAGAGGCAGGGCGGGGGCGGGGCCAGGAGGGGCGTGGGAGGGGCTGCGTCTGGGCCCCGCTCCGGGTGGCCACGGGGGTGGCGTCACTTCTTGGAGGCCTGCTTCTTCCAGGTGGCTGTCTTCTTATTGCTCTTCCAGGCTTTGCTGAGAGTACGCAGATCCAAATCAGCCTGGATCATTCTAGAAACCAAAGCAGAGGGAAGCAGGCGCTGGGTGACGGGTGGAGAGGGCTGGTCTGCCGGCACCCGGGCCTCCCTGGCCTGAGCCGGGGGGCGGGCCCCGCCGCCTCGCAGCTGAGGCCCTTGGGTGTTGCTCCGGTCGGGGGTCCTGGTGACACCTGTGACCTTCCTGGTGCTCAGTTTGGCTTTTCTGTCTTCATGAGAAATAAGCAGTTTTCACGCAGAACACGATTTGCTTCACCGTTAACCATGGCCAGCGCGCTGGATCTCGAAGGCCTAGGATGTTTCTTGCCAGGAGGCAGCAGGCAGTCTCAGAGCAACGGGCCTGGGCCACGGGGCTTCACCGAAAAGTCTACCAAAGGCCTCCACCTCCACCATCCAGAGCGCTGGCAGCAGCACCAGGAAGCCGCCTCCAGGGCTAGCTGGACATCACGCTGATAAAAAGGGCCAGACGTCCCGGACTCCTGGAGGACCCACGCCCGGGGCGGCAGTGACCTGCCCAAGGCCACCTGGGCCCACACGGCCTCTGCGGCCTGTGCTGGAGCCGGGAGACCTTCCGTGAGCCACACCCATTCTGCAGACCACAGGAGGGTCCCTGAGCCCCCGGCCGGGGTGGCCACCTACTTCCTATCCTCTTCGGTGGAGGGTTCCTCCAACTTGTCCAAGGCCAACGAGGAGAGGCTTCCTTGGACGTCCCCCAAGACCGCTTTCTTGGATGAGGTGGGGTCTTCCAGGCTCGGGATGGAGGCTAAAGCGCTGCAGGGGAGGCAGGGAGGGGAGGGAGCACTCAGTGGAGGCACAGCGGAGAGGGGGCCCAGGCCAGCCGTCCTGGCTCAGCGCCAACCCGTCAAGTTTCTGGTTCCGAAAGAAAAGGGTGCTGGAGCTTCTCCTCCCCGAGGTGGATGGAGGGAGGACCCATGGGACCCAAGACTCCCTGGAGCTCAGTTTCCCTGGCTTCTGTTTACAGCTGGACCTGCCCTTAACCCTGTGTCTGCCACATCGGGTACACCCAACGCTGACTACTGCGAGTCGGCCAAGGGGGCTCTGCAGGGCAAGCAGAGAGAGGCACGGGGCCCAGCAAGCTGGTCCCCATGTACTGGGTTAAGGGCTGACTGCATCCCCACTGATCCTCAGGCTGGAGTCCTAACTGCTGGGACCCCCAGAACGTGACTTCATTTGGAAATGAGGAGTAGAGACGGAGCCTCACCAAAACAGTGTGACCTCTCATCTACCTGGGGTCCTCAGAAAGCGGGGAGTGTGGACACAGACACGCCTGGGGCACGCCTCGTGAGGACAGCTGTGCTGCCCGGCCCGGGAGCCCCCAGGAGCGGGAGAAGGGCGTGAACAGACCCGTCCCTGGCGCGCGGAGAGGGCGCGGCGGCCACGCCTCCGTCTGGCCTCGGGCCTCCTGAGACTCTGCACCTGCTCAGGCCTCTACAGTGCTCACCCTTCAGGGCACCTCAAGGCTCTGCAGCCGTCACGGAGGGTGCGCACTCTCCTTGGAGAGGCTGGCCTCAGAGGCGGCTTCCTGGTGGGCTCACCTGGGCCGAGAGCGATGGCGTGAACGGAGGGGGCCCTCCGTCCTGGCAGCTTCAGGGAAGGGCCTGGCACGGGCGGGCTTCTCCCTGGCACTGGGCCCCACCCTTCCCGGCGCCCTCCTTGGACCAAGCCTGGGAGGAGGAGAGGCTCGCGATACTGCGCCCGGCCCGCTGCCAGCTGCCCCTCCTTTCACTGGGGCTCCTCTGCCTCTTCCGATGTAAGCACGCTGTCAAGCGGCACAGCCGGGAAGCGCGGCCCCTCATGGACGGTGGCACCTCACAGTTTACAAGCCTCTGCTTCAGTTTATACGAACACTACAGTTTACAGAGCCTGGCGAGGATTTTGTGGGCGCTTCCAACACTGTGCTCCCTGTTGGAAACGCACTCTTCACAGAGTGCTGGTCAGCTGAGAAGGGGTTCTGGCATTTACGAGTGTCTTGCGGTCGACAGAGCACGTCACAGGGTGCCTGGTACCTTACAGCTTGTGAAGCACGTTCCTAGCTCCCAGCTCAAGGCCATCTTCGAGTTTGGGTCGAGGGCACATGGAGCTACAGGACGCTCTGGAGTCCACTGGGCCCGTCAGCGTTCACAGCCCCTGTGGCTGGTGGGGCAGGCGACACCTGGCGAAGGACTCGATCTCTCAGATTTCGCCTCAGTCTGCACAGTGCTCCCGGGCTTACTGGGCACACGAGAGTTTACAGAGCATGCTGTCATCGCAGAGGAAATCACCTCTTAGAGCTTCTTGTTCTTTTGACTCCCTGCTCCGAGACAGTCCTGGGAGCACGGGGTGTCCTCCCTACTGGTAGCGGGCAGGTGGCTGTCTGATGCCGTGTGCGGGGCACTGCCCGCCCCCGCCTCTCCTGGCACTTGCCTGCCTTCTCTGCTCCCTACGCCAATGGAGGGGCTGCAGGCCGGGGTCCTCGCCTGCCAGGCCTCTATAGGGGGCTCACCTCCTGGACACATCGCCCAGCAGCTGGGCCGGAGCCACGGCTTCAGTCCTCTCCCCACCGCCCCCTGCCAGGCCCTGTGGGCAGGCCCAGGTGGCAGCAACCACAACAGCAGCGGGTGGATCTGTGGCTGTGGCCCTGAGTGTGGGCCAACTTGCCTCCCTGGGCCCACGCCCTCTGGATCCAGGTGGCAGCAGGGCTTCCCTGGTGGTTCAGGCAGTAAAGAATCGGCCTGTGATGCAGGAGACCCAGGTTCAACCCCTGGGTCAGGAAGACCCCTGGAGAAGCAAATGGCAACCCACTCCAGTGTTCTTGCCTGGAGAATCCCGCGGACAGAGGAGCCTGGCGGGCTACAGTCCATNGGCTTCCCTGGTGGTTCAGGCAGTAAAGAATCGGCCTGTGATGCAGGAGACCCAGGTTCAACCCCTGGGTCAGGAAGACCCCTGGAGAAGCAAATGGCAACCCACTCCAGTGTTCTTGCCTGGAGAATCCCGCGGACAGAGGAGCCTGGCGGGCTACAGTCCATGGGGTTGCAAAGAGTCGGACATTCTTAGCAACTAAACCACCACAGACAGAGGTGGCAGGGAGGCAGAGCCCAGTGGGTGCGTCTCCTGAGACTTCCTGCGCTAGACACGTGGCGGGGTCCCCTCGCCCCCACCCAACCTGCCCCTGTGCCCCGGAAGGGCTGTGGCTCGTCACGTCTTAGGAACTCAAAGCACCACCAAGTGGAGAGGCGGAGTCAGGCAGAACAGGAAGGACCCTGGGTGAGGGGTGACAGCAGAGGAGTCACAACAAGAGCGGGGGTGACCCTGACGGGGAGGCGCCCCCACCCACGGCGCTCGCCTTGAGGAGGCCTTAGCGCCTGGGGCCTATCAAGGGCTCCACCTCCTTTGGCCTCACCCCTCAAAGCTGCCTGGGCTACCCTCCTGCTCAGAGCACCCCCGCCCCTGGCTGCCAGCCGCACCCATGGTCTGGGAATCTGGTGGCCCAGTCTCCATCACCCCCACCCCAGGGGGTGTCCTTCCTGCCCCAGGTTGTGTCACCACGCTGCCCTGGTCCTCGGGCACCCATCGCAGGGCCTGCCAGCAGCGCAGCCTGCCGCGGCCACAAGGAGGCCTGCCCGAGCCTCATGAGGGCGATGGGAAGAGCAGCTGCCAAACACCCAGGTGGCAGCAGCTCAGATTCACGAGGCGCGACCTCCCTAGGACACCACCCTGCATCCTCCCAGCTGTCCTTCTGACCCAGCTGCTGTCCCCCGGCCCTGCGCTCTTGTGACCGTGCCAGCCTGCTGAGCCCTCCTGCAGTGGGGGGCCCTCTGTGCCTCCCATCAGGGGCCCCCTCACACGCCGAGCCCCTTGTGCCACTGCCTGAACCCCGCCGCAGAGCCTCAGTGTGCCAGAGAGAAGCTAAGAGGGTGAGAAGAGGGCGGGCTGGCGTGGAGGCGTGCTGAGTACAAGGCTGCCGGGGCCGGAGGCTCCCCATCTGCTGGTGTCTGTGGTCCCCAGGCTGGCCCTGGCTCCCAGCTGTGGCTCTGGGTGCTGGGCCTGGAGCCTTCACTGGGCCTCGCGTAGGTGGCCCTCTCCTGGGGGCCAGAGACGACAGCTGGGGCCATGCCCGCAGCGTGCTGCTCCTCCCCTGCCTCCACTCAGCCTGGCTGGCTGTGTGCTGAGGGGCCCGGGGAGGCTCCCTCCTGGGTGGGCCTGTGTGGGAGGAAGGAGCCGCAGCATGGAGCAGCCCAGAGACCTCCTGAGGGAAGGCAGGCTCACCCTGGGAGTGTGGGCTGCGGGACTGATGTGGACCGGTTGGTGGGGCATGGAGGGGACTATCCAGTAGCTGGAGGGAGAACGGGACCTGGTGCTATCGGAGCGGAAAGCGGGGTTGGGGGGGGGGGCTGCTTTGAGACCAAACCAGCACTCACCCCCAGGAGCCCACAAGCTGAGGAAAACAGCCCCTTTCCTCTCTGCTGCAGCAAATACCCACAGAGCATCTCCATTCCCCTCTTTTAAACTGTGAAAAGTGTGTAACATAAGATTTATCACCTTAACAGTTGTTCAGTGTACAGTTCAATAGTATGATGTGTATAGCATGACGTACGATCACATTGTTGGGCAACAGATCTCTTGAACTTTTTCATCCTGCAAAGTTGAACCTGTCCCCGTTAAACAAACCTCCCCATCCCCCGGCCCCTGGCAATCACCACTCTACTCTGTATGACCTGACTGCTGTACGGGCCTCACGTAAGTGCAATCGTACAGTATTTGCGGTGTGTCTGGCTTATTTCACAAGGAAATAAGCATCCCGGTTCATCCATGTTGCAGCAGGAGTGAGAATTTCCTTCCTTTTCAGGGCTGAATACTACTCCACCGTGTGGACAGACCACGCCTTGTCCACCCACTCACCCATCGATCGGGCGGCTTCTGCAACGCCTAGTGCACCACTGCACTTCACTCTCTTTCACATCGGTTTCCGGCCTTGCGGACGAGCAACGGCGGTGCAGACCCAGGTCCTGTCCACCTCCAAATCCCTAGGGCCAAGCGCAAGGCTGGGCAAGCGGCAGCTGATTAGAAACTGACCAAGTGGCCTGACGTTCAGGCTGCAAAGAGGTGGCCTCTGGAGAGAGGGCTCTCCCATCACTGGAGGTGTGCAGAGGTGGCCGATGATCAGCAGACACCCTGTTTGCCAGCCTCTTCTTGCTCTGACCCAGCCTCTGACGCCCTGGGACAAAATCAGCCCTCGGTCTTCATTCAACAGACATTTCCCAAGGGCCTCCTTTGTGCTGGGCCCTGAGGAGAGGATGTGAAGACAAGAAAGCGGGAGTCCGGGGCTGGTGGGGCAGGGCTCCCAGCCCTCCGATGGCTTCACACATGCCGAGACCTGCAGCCACTTCCCACCCACTGCCTGGGCCTCACGGAAGGGCCAGCCTCAGGCGGAGTCTGGGGCCTTCCCGGGAGCCCTGCAGCACCCCCTCACTGACCATGCCCTGGGCAGCCCCACTCTTAAGCTGTTTGTCACAGTCAGCCTCTGAGAAGGTCTGACTGTAAGACATGAGAGAGCCCAGGCAAGAACCGCTGGGCTGAGCCCAGTCAGAGACAGTAACAGACGACTCTCTGGCTTCACACAGCTAAGCTGGGGTGATTTGTTTCGCAGGTACAGACAGTAAGAACTGTTGTTATGGAAACATCTGCCGGTAGAGATTCCATTCCCTTTTCCCCTGAGGGCTTTAAAACTGCCAACCTTAACAGGCCTTTCGAGAATTAGGAGGCGTCCTACTGGTTTACAATATTTTCAGGAATCTGCCCCTTTCCAATTGCAAGAACCTGGACTGTGTGCATGTGGGGGGGGGTGGGCAGGTGGGAGTGGGTGTGTGTGTGAGTATACACACATGAGCGCACACCTGTATGACTTCCCCATCATTTCTCAAAAGTGCTGTAACATGGCATCGATTCCCTTCAGAGCCCTTGAATGTAGCAAAGTAGGGACCCGGCACTCGTTTCAGCACTAACAGCAGCACTGGGCACCGTCGCCTGCAGCCTCTCGCGAAATGCTGGGGAGCGTCGGGCCGCCGCCGTCTAGGACAGGGCGCAGCGTGCTTCCCCTCTCCTTCCCACTTGACAGGCACACAAGCAGAAGCCGAGGGAGCCTGAGCGCTTGCTCGGATCGCAGAGAGAGGTGGTCTTTCTCCCGCCTCCCCCGCTCCTTTCTGTCTTAGGCATAAGCAGTGTTTTCCCCCTGTAGCGCACCCTTTTGAGGACGGCTGTCCCTTGCGTAACAGGCTTCGGCAGCGCCAGCACCCCTCAGTGGAGCGTTTCTGAAAGGGCCTCCGCCCACGGCCTTGGCTCATCTTCTGTTTGCCCCTCCAGCCGTGTCTCCCCTCCTCCTTCTGTCTCGGGGTATTTTTACTTAGACCTTGCAGCCCCACTGCCTCCATCTTCCCTTCACCCGGGATTCCCGATGAGCTCGTCTCCAAGGACCTCCAAGCCCCCCACTTTGAGTTTCAGCCACAACTTTCCTCTCCACACCGTCAGCGTCTGCCCTTCCACAGGCTCCCCCAGCTCTTGCCTTCCCTACTAAGCATTCCAGGATTCTGGGGTCGCGGCCTGACCTTCACGTCCCTCCAAGAGTGGATTTCTCCCCAGACCTCTTTAGGGTCAGGCAGACATTCTGACAAAGCCCAAACTCAGCGCCCTGGGGAGACACTGGCATCAGGACTCCTAGAAAACTGAGGGCCTAGTAGGAGGAGCGGGCTACCGGACTCAGCGCGGTGGGGGCGCAGTCAGAGGCAGGCCCGTGACAGCGGGCAGTCAGTGCTTCCTAGGCGGTGCTGCCCGAGCACTCAAGAATCCGTGCAGACTCCCAAGACCATCTCAGCAGCGTCATAACCCCTACCTTTGTTTGTTTCTCCCGCGCCAAGGGGGGCCCAGGCACCTCCCACAGCGCCAGCCCCTCCCTCCCAGCCACCCTGCCCTGCGCCCAGCCCTCACCCCACACGTTTCGTGCTTTACCTGAACTTGTAGTTCTCAGGCAGGAAGTAGCCCATCTTGCAGTCCTGTCGAGCCTGGAAGATCTGTTTCAGCAGATTCTGCCTGCTGAAGCCATAGCCGTTCAAAACGCAGCCCCCAAAAAGTAGCTTTCCCCCAGCGAACATCTGTTGACACACAAGAAGGACACAGTGCAAGCTGCCCTCTGCACTACATTTCAGGATGGGCCGCTGGCTCTCAGAGCCTCTTCCCGGATCCGAGCCTCCCTTCGGTGGCTCCAGGCAAGGGTGTGCCCTCGCCCAAGTGCCCCAGTGAGTGTGGCCGAGCCTGTTCCCTAGCCAGACCTCTGGGTCAGAGGGCGGCCTCACTGTCCCAGCCTTTGCTCCCTGCAGGCCTGACCGGCTAAAATGCCCCTTCGCAGAGCCCTGGGGCAACAAAGTGTCTTGCTTCTCAGAGGCCCCCGACCTGCTCTGCCTCTAAGCCACTTATCCTGTATTGCTGATCATCTGGTCCTGGAGGACGGGGCCCCCCTGAGGGTAGGAAACGTAGTTTCTCCTACTGTTCTCTGAACCCCTACCCTCTGTGTGTCAGTCTCAACAAGAGAGGCCTGTCTGAGGCTTCTGTGCAAGGGTGCCTGCTTGTTGCAGCCCCAACCAACAAGGAAACGACAAACATTCAACAGAAGGGACACAAGTAGAGAAACAGAGAGCTTCTTGGGCTGCAGGTAAACATCGTAATTAACAAGCAGGATCCCAAAGTCAGGACATCCTTGGACAGGCCAGATACCAGAAGGAGAGCAGGGTGCGCCCCAGGGCTCCCCACAGCGCCGGTGTGGCAGGCCCATCTGGGGAGACGACAGAGTGCTTCTTTTTCTAAACTGCATTTTCCAAAATCTCTACAACGAATACACATGCTTATACGATATTCTGTATTTAGAAAAACAGTACTTAAAAGTAAACAAGTGAAGAGGATTTGATTCTTTGGGTGAGGCATCCCCTGCCCCTTCAGCCTCCTGGGACGGGGACCTGTGGGGTCAGCCTGGGGTGGGAGGCTGGGTTCAGGGGATGAGGGTCCAGGCTGCAGCCCCAGCTCAATGGGCTGGGGACCTCTCGGTCTGTGCTGCTCTCTGGGCCTTGGCCTGGCCCCTACACCTGCGATTCTGCGAGGGTAGCGGCTGCAGAGGCCCGGGTGGTGGGCAGCGGGCGGCCCCGGGCCCTGGCTCACCAGAATCATGCCCTGCACCACAGCGTACTTCTTCACCAGCAGGGGCGGGTCCCTCTGCAGCGGGCCATCCAGGTCGTAGCGCAGCAGGCGGTAGGGGTCGTGCCGGCACTGCCGAGAGAGAAAGCAGTGCCTGTCGCCCTCATGCCAAGGAGACGCACTGGATTCCCATGTTCTCAGCCAAGTCGGGCTCCCCCGATACCCGAACCACGGCCCCTCTAACTCCTGCCCAAGGGCCCTTCAGCCCCTGCTGTGACCGTCCCTTGACCCCTCCCTCGACCATCCCCAGAGGATGTCTTGGGTCCATTCAGGGCCCTCTACTGGCGAAGGTCATCGCAAAGATGACTGCTCACACCATATGACATCCACGAGCCAGCCTCCTGGGGTCTGCAGGATTTGTTTCTCCCCTGTACCTGGGAGAAGCCCTGCAGAGATCTGCAGGTGGGTCCTGTTCCAGGGGGTCCCCCTTTCCAGGACTCCTCCTCGCTCTATCTACGCCAGCTGGCTGCCTCTCTGAACACCCCCCGTCACCCAATCCAGCCAGAACCTGAACTGAACGTACACTTCTGGGTACAGCCTGGTCGGTCCAGAGTAAAGCTGGTCTCTCTCCTCTCCTCCTTGGATGCTACAGATCCATTGATATGACTGCTGTGTGATGTGATGTCTTCTGATTTTATCCGTCTTTTGTTCCAGGTGCCCCTAGCTATCCTGTCTGCCCTTTCAGCTTAAAATGTGAAACCGCACCCAGGACTCTAGCTATCAGAGCAGAGGAACATCAGGGAACGTTTCTGCCTCAACCGAGACCCCAGAATGGTGGAACCAGAGTCACCGTGAGACCCAGGCCTGTCCTCTGTCCGAAAATCCCACCGCTCACTCCTTCCCTGCTTCGCTCACCTCGAGCCAGACCTGTACCACTCACACTGCCCACACTGGGCCACCGCGCCTTCCTGGACTTCCAGACAATTATTCGTGAACAACGAACAGCCCTGAGATAAACTGAAGTCAACGCTAATCTCCCACATGGCCAGGGATGACAACCATACATGGGCAGATGCAGAGCAGGTACTCAGTAATAATGCTCATGGGATCTAACGAAACTGGAACTGGCTCCAGAAGACACACGTGGCTTTGATGTATGAGCCCCATAGGAAGTCTTCTGGCATCTGATCAGAAAGGTTCCACTGCCAAGCCCTGAGCCCTGGCTGGCGTACAGACCCGAGGGGGGACACTCAGGGGTCAGGGAGGTGGCACCCCAGGGAAGAGGGCTGAAGGGGGCATCCCCAGGACATACGTGGAAACTTAGCATCAGGGTTGCAGCTGGAGGAAGAGAGGGCCCAGGGCACCGAGGCTCTGCAGGCTGTCAGCAGGACACAGAACACTTGCTCACACATGCTCACACCTGGGCCCTCTGCTCCCCGTGGTCTAAGGACGGGGTCACCCCGTGGAGCGTGCCAACCCTGCCGGGAACAGCTAAGACTTGGGAACAACCCTGCATTAAGGGGTGGGTGGATTCCATGCACCCCTGACTGACTGACCCCTGGGACTTCAAGCACAGTGAGCTGGAACCTGGAGCAGCCACTCCCTACCCACTTTCGCACAGGCCGCTGCCGCCACTGGGAACACACCCCCCAGCAAAAGCCTCTCTTCCTGGGAGCCACGGGCTGACCCTGAGGTGGGCAGCCCTGTCCTCTGTGGCCCTCGCCAGGGCTGCTGTGAGTGCCCCCGGGCGCAGGACCCACACTGGGGTGCTCGGCCACAAACACTCCAGAGCCCTGAGGGTTCCCTGGCGAGCACGGCTCCTCTAAATAGTCTAGTGCGTGACCACCACGCGCAGCTTGTGGTCTGGAAGAAAACGGCAGCACCCTGATGGGTCTCAAGGTCAGAACAGGCTCCCCCTCGAGTGGTGACATTCCTCGGGGACAGCAGGATGAGTGGGAGAGAGTAGGAAGAGGGTGTGTGAAGGCCCAGGGGAAAGGTGATGGAACAGGGCCCCTGGGCGCTCAGTCAGAGGCCCAGCCCACCCCAGCCCCGGGGGTCTCCCTCCCACCCGCCTCCTGGGCCTGCACAGGACTCACCTGGATGCAGGGAGAGGCGCGGCCCTGCTGCCGGTGGCTGTAGAGCATGTCCAGCAGCCACTGGAGCTGCCCCGACCTGGTGGGGTTCTGGCCCGACACGACCCCGAACACCAGCACCTGACTGGGGTCTCGGGGCGCTGACAGGAAGCGCTCTAGCTCCACGTCGGACACCAGGGGCGCCCGCACCAAGCACCTGCAGCCGGCCCGGATGTCCTCTTTGCTAATGAGCTTCCGCAGCACCAGGGGGCAGTCGGAGAGTGAGGCCGCCCACCTGGTGGGGCTGTGAACCTCTTTGGCCTTCGCTCTGCCAGGAAAAACAAACAGGTGGCACTCAGTGGGCGGGGCGCAGGCTCTAGCAGCCCAGTCCCAGATCCAGGTGGACAAAGGCCACGTGGCCGCAGAGCTGGAGTCGAGATCCAGGCAGTTCTAGCCTGGCCTCCACCACTACTGTGCAGCTCTGCCTTCAAGGGGCCCCCTGACCTCTCTGTGCCTCAGTTTCCTCTGGTGCAAAGCAGTATTCACAAGGGAATCCATCCACGCAACAGACTCTGGAATCATCCTGAACACCTTTCTTTCTCACACATCTCATGCCCCATCCAGTCTATCAGCAAGCTTGTCCACTCTACTTTCAAAACAGATTAAGGATGTGGCCACTTTCCCTGCCCACACCTCTAGGAGCACAGCTAAACCTTCAACTGCTCTTGCCTGGCTGCCTGCAAGTGCCTCCTAATGGGTCTTTCAATTATCCTGTTACAACCAGGTGGCTCAGCTGGTCAAGAATCCACCTGCAATGCAGGAGCCCTGGGTTCGATTCCTGGGTTGGGAAGATCCCCTGGAAAAGGGAAAGGCTACTCACTCCAGTATTCTGGCCTGGACAATTCCATGGACTCTATTATAATCCATGGGGCCGCAAAGAGTTGGACATGACTGAGTGACTTTCACTTCACTTCTTAACCAAGTCACACCCAGACACGGACAACTTATGATGATCAAAGGGGAAAAGAGTGTCGAGGGATAAATTAGGAGCTTGGGATGAACATATACACAGTACTGTACACAAAATGGGGCTTCCCAGGTGGCCCAGTAGTAAAGAATCTGCCTGTCAATGCAGATTCATGGGTTCAATCCCTGGGCTGGGAGGATCCCCTGGAGGGGGAAATGGCAACCCACTCCCGTATTCTTGCCTGGAAAATTCCATGCACAGCGGAGCCTGGTGGGTCACAGTTCATGGGGTTACAAAGAGCGACTGCACATGCATGTACATACAAAAGATGAGCAACAAGGCCCTATTCTGTGGCCCTGGGAGCTCTACTCGGTATTTTGTAATAGCCGGTAACTCTGTAATATTATTTAAGGAAACTAACCTGAAAAGGGGTGTGTGTGTTTGCTGTATGCCTGAAATGTTATTATCAACTGTGTTGTTGTTGTATTTAGTCACTAGATCGTATCTCTTTGTGACTGCGTGGACTATAGCCCACCAGATTCCTCTGTGCGTGGGATTTCCCAGGCAAGAATACTGGAGTGGGTTGCCATTTCTTCCTCCAGGGGATTTTCCCGACCCAGAGATTGAATCCTCATCTCCTGCAATGGCAGGCGGATTCTTAACCACTGAGCCACCAGGGAAGCCCATTAATCTATTACATTCTAATTAAAAAAATTTTAAGAGCCACGCCACACCACGTCACTACTGTCTTCCAGCTCCCATCTGCACAGGATAAAAGCCAAAGTCCCTGCGATGCCCTCCCAGCCTGTGCTTGATCCGGCTCCTTTCTCACCCCGATATCTCCTCCAACATTCTCACCTTTGCTCGCTACCCCAGCCACTCTGGCCTTTCCTCACCCTCCAACCTCAGGGCCTTTGCTCCTGCCGTTCCTGCTGCCTGCTTGGCTTCACCCCCAGACACCCACTTTCTCACCTTCTTCATGTCTCTGTGCAAATGTCACCTTCTCAGCGACACCTTCTCTGACCGTTCTGTTAGGAATTGCATCCTTCCACCACCAACAAATGTCCCCTGGCTTTGCCTATTTTCCTTAGCACTGCTCACAATCCAGAATGATACACATTTTGCCTATTTATTTTGGTTATTTCTCCATCCCAACAGAACAAAAATTACATGAAGCCATGAGGCTGGAGAGTTCGACTCAGCAGGATAAAAGTAAAGATTCAATTGCTGCTGTTCAGTGGTTAAGCTGTGTCTGACTCTTGTGAGCAGATGGACTACAGCACACCAGGCTCCCAAGTCCTTCACCATCTCCCACAGTTTGCTCACATTCATGTCCATTGAGTTGGTGATACCATCCAACCATCTCATCCTCTGTCATCCCCTTCTCCACTGGCCTTCAGTCTTCCCCAGCATCATGGTCTTTTCCAATGCCTTGGCCTTTTGCATCAGGTGGCCAAAGTATTGAAGCTTCAGCTTCAACATCAGTCCTTCCAATGAATATTCTGGGTTGATTTCCCTTAGGATTGACTAGTTTGATCTCGTGGCAGTCCAAGAGACTCTCAAAAGTCTTCTCCAGCACCATCATTCAAAAAAATCAATTCTTTGGCACTCAGTCTTCTTTATGGCTCAACACTCACATCTGTACATGACTACTGGAAAAACCATAGCTTTGACTAGATGGACCTTTGTCAGCTAAGTAATGTGCTGCTTTCTAATGTGCCGTCTAGGCTGGTCATAGCTTTTCTTCCAAGGAGCAAGCGTCTTTTAATTTCATGGCCGCAGTCGCCATCTGCAGTGATTCTGGAGCCCAAGTAAATGAAATCTGTCATGTTTCCATCGTTTCCCCATCTATTTGCCATGATGGGACTGGATGCCATGATCTTAGCTTTTTGAATGTTGAGTTTTAAGCCAACTTTTTCACTCTCCTCTNGCAGTGATTCTGGAGCCCAAGTAAATGAAATCTGTCATGTTTCCATCGTTTCCCCATCTATTTGCCATGATGGGACTGGATGCCATGATCTTAGCTTTTTGAATGTTGAGTTTTAAGCCAACTTTTTCACTCTCCTCTTTCACCTCATTAAGAGGCTCTGTAGTTCCTCTCCACTTTCTGCCATTAGAGTGGTATCAACTACATAACTGAGGCTGTTGGTATTTTTTCCCAGCAATCTTAATTCAAGCTTGTGATTTATCCAGCATAGCATTTCACACAATGTACTGTGCGTAGAAGTTACATAAGCAAGGTGACAACATACAGCTTGTTGCACTCCTTTCCCAATTTGGAACCACTCAGTTGTTCCATGTCTGCTTCTAACTGGTGCTTCTTGACCTGCATAGAGGTTTCTCAGGAGACAGGTAAGGTGGTCTGGTATTCCCAACTCTTAAAGAATTTTCTGCAGTTTGCAGTGATCCACACAATCAAAGGCTTTAGCAACGGTCAATGAAGCAGAAGTAGATGTTGTTCTGGAATTCTCTTGCTTTATGATTCAACAAATGCTGGCAATTTGATCTCTGCTTCCTCTTTTCTAAACCCAGCTTGTACATCTGGAATTTCTCAGTTCACATACTGTGGAAGCCTAGCTTGAAGGATTTTGAGCATAATCTTGTTAGCGTGTGAAATGAGAGCAACTGTATGATAGTGTGAACATTCTTTGGCATTGCCCCTCTTTGGGATTGGAATGAAAACAGATCCTTATAAAATGGACAGTCTCTGTGGACCTACGGGATCTAGCAGACATACACATACTCTATGACAATAATTTTACATCCAGGAATATCCCAACTAGAAAGAAGGACATATGCAAACACCAGCATGGTTTGTCATTACCCAAACGGTAAGCAACCTAAATATTCATCAACATTAGGATGTACAAAAATTTTAGTGTAATCCTACAATAGATTATTACATAGCAATGAAAAGAGGCAGAATTTTGCCACACAGAACAACATGGATAAATCTCACAGTATAACACTGAGCAAAAGAGGCCAGACCCGAAAGGATACATACTGAATGGTTCTGTTGAAATAAGTTAAAAAATAAACACTAAAGGGAAATTCTACTTCTTGGGGCTGATGAGGTATGCTCACTTATGGATACACACTGAGCTATACGCTTAGGACTTTTTTTCATTTTTCAAAAATTTTTAAAGCATATGAGATACCTTGATCCTATGCATTTTTCTAAGTTTTCTTGAAGCCTCATGAATCAGATGGTGTCACTTCCTGCCTCACAGTTGCGGAACGGCTTCCTCTGAGGCTCACGGGTCCGCCTGGCCCGGCTCCTGCCTGCCTTTCTGTGCTCACTTTGTGTCCCTCTCCCGCCTTCCTCACGATGCTCCACCCTGGGTCTCCTCACTTTCCCTCACACACACCAGACTCGTCCTTGTCTCAAGGTCCCTGTGCTTGTTCCGTCCTCTGCCTCACGTTCCTTCCCCATCCTTCTTTGTTTCTAATCCTTCAGGCCTCTATTAACACATCTCTTCAGAACTGCTTCCCCGACTGTCTACCTAGGGGAACACATCCCACCCCCTTCCCAGTCACTCTCCATGCCTGGGGTTGGCTGGCCCTTTACCGGATGGTAAACATCCTAGCCTCTGCAGCGCCGGTGGTCTCAGTTACAGTGACACACCATTTTCATTCTCGCAGGAAAGCGGCTACAGACCACAGATGAGTGAGTGGGCGTGGGCATGTCCTAATAAAATCTTACTCATGGGTCCTGACATTGGAATTTCCTATCATTTCACATCACAAAAACTCTTTTGGCCTTTTTCCTCCTAAGCATTGAAAGCATAAACACGGCTCTTCGCTAGCCCACAAACAAGGCAGGCAGTGAGGGCCAGACTGCGGCCCTGCCGTGGTTTGCCGGCCTATGCCCTGACCCCTGCTCCTTTCTTCCCAGGCTTTACCCCCATCTAGAACATTTCAGCTGTTCACATGTCTCTCTTCTATCTTTTCTGCCTCGGGTTTGTGCTCCGTTGTGAGTCTCCTACCCCTTAGCACCTGACACATGAAGCCCACCTGCGTGGAGCCACGGCCTTGGTGTGGAACTTGCTGGGCTTCTTCCGCGTGGGGCTCACAGGAGCCGACTCAGGCTCTTCCTTTGAAGCCACTTCAATCAAGGATTCGGGTCGGGCTGACTGCGACTGTAGCAAGAGCGTATCTCCTGAGTACAGACTCAGCTCGGTGCTGCGCTCGGGGAAGAGCCCGGACTTCAGTCTGGTCCGACTGACCTCGGCCTCTTCCTTTACTGGGTACTTGATGGTGAACAGGCCTGTGGACAGAGGACCCTGCGGTTGCTCCCCTGGCCTCCGTGCCTTCCCTGAGGCTGCACGCTTGCCGCTCCTCTCCAGCCTGCACCCTCGAGAGCCTGTTGTCGGGCCCAGTGCTCCCAACCCAGCCAGCCGAATGGAGGAACACACCAACCTCGGTTCTGGCCCTCTGTCAAGAGCCCAGCTCTGATCCCTCCTGCCCCACGGGCCTGTGTTTCGTTCAGCTTTGTGTTCTTACAGCACTCAGTGTAGAGGCTGGGTGCCCAACGTGTCCCTGCTGGTCCTGGTGCCTCCGGCTCTGTTCTTTGCTGTACTGATTGTCTTTTGCTTTCTCTACTAGACTAGCCAGAGACCTCCCATTTCTTCATTCACTTACCAAAAGCTTCCTCAGTGTCAGGCACTGGGCATAAAGATGATCCCGCACAGGGCTCCCTGCCTCTGGCAGCTCCAAGCAGGAGTTGGGGACAGGGGTGGGAAAGCTAAGAAATATTCATAATGCTAGGTGGGAAGACTTATAATTAGAGCATGGACAAAGTGCTGTGGGAGCCCAGAGGAGTGTGTGACAGTCTGCTAGAAGGCACAGGAAGGCGTTCCAGAGGCAGGGCATAGCTGAACTGAGTATCTGGGGACAAGGAGCAACTCTCCAGGGAGGCTGTGGGGGGCACCACAGCCCTTGTGTGCCCAGCCAGGGGGTGGCATGGGGTGGGAGAATCAATGTTTCTTCATATCCAGGCCCATGAGCAGTGAGGAAGACAGCCCAGACGTGGGAGGGGTCTTGAGGCCACCCATGCCAGCCCTGGAGACTCTGCAGGCCTGACAGGGTCAGCCTGGTGACTTGGCTGTTTTCCTCTCTTCTACCAAGACCTTCAACAAGCAGAGGAACAGGGGCTGCACGTGGATGATGGATGATATGGGAGATGGAGCCAAAAAGTGAAGCCTGTGTGGGTGGGTGTGACGACAGAGAGAGCAACAGAAAGACCAAGAGAAACCCAAGAAAAAAGCAATCATGTGGAAGCATAAAGACGCACAGAGAGCTCTCAGAAGCTGAGGTTGGCAAAGGCCGCCATCATCAGCTGAGCGGCCCCGAGAAAGCCCCTTCCCCACTCTCAGCCTCGTCGTCCCATCACCAATGGGGAATCCTGGCCAGTCTAGTAGAGAAAGCGCCATCTCCCTGGGGTGGTGAAGAGCTGTCCTTGGAGGTGACCTGAAGGTGGCCCAGGATCTGGGAAGCCCTGGGACAGGACTGCACCCCCGTTTCTGCCTCCCTACCTGCCGCCAGCAGGATGGAGTTCATGAACTGGGACACTGTCTTCTGAAACCGCCTCTTGATCTCTGCCAGGGCCCGGCTCATCTTAGATATCTTTTCATCCATGATGCTGATTCTGCGGGTTATCTAGGGAGAGGCCGAGGGAAGGGCATCAGCAGCAGCCCCACCGGGAGCCGTCTGCCCAGCCCAGTGACCACAGGCGTGGCCCGGCACAGAGGATGTGCTGTCCCTGCAGGGGACCCACCTTGTCCCCTCGGTCCAGCGAATTCCTGCAAGCTGACTCAACCTGCCTCAAATGTCCCCCGCCCCGAGGGACGCTGGTTGCTCTGGGCAGAACTGTTCCTTGCCTTGGACCCCACTGTGCTCTCTATGGGGTAAGACAGAGGTTAGTTAGGTAGCCCTTTGTGATCAGCTGCGTGGGAGCCTGTCTCCGCAGTCAGACTCCAACCTCCTGGAGGACAAGCATCGGCTCTTGGTCTCCCTTGTATCTGGGAGCGAGGCACACAGGAGGCGCTCAGTCTATGTTTGCTGTATTAGGGATAACTGGATGGCCAAATGCCGCTCGGGGGCCTCTGCTGCCTGCGTGGCCCGCTCTCAGCTGGGAGCCACCGTGTGCCAGGGCACCATAGGCTGACTGGTACCCATGGGCGCCAGGCCCAGCCTCTAGCTCAGTTTGGGATTACTGCAAAGGGCCACCTCGGCTCCAAGGCTCCTGGGAGGCAAGTTGAGGCCATCCTGCACGTCAACCTCTGCTTCTGCTGGGGTGGATCGAGGCTCAGCTTCTGGAGTTCATGCAATCAGTGTCTGACTTTTTTTTTCCAGGAAGTCCTGGCCGACTTGCTAAGCCAGCAGTAATCACTCCCCATGCTGAGCTTGCACACCTGCTCATTCCTGGCTTTCCTGCCCTGGATTCTGATCACCTTTTACCTTATCCCTAAAACTTCACCAGTCCCCTGAAGCAGGGTCCATGATGTCTGTATCTCCCACTTCACACAGAGGAGGTGGGAAGTAATTTTTCCCCCAAAGAATTGAAGCCTCAAGTAGAGAACAGGGTGGGTGGTGGACAGATTTTTGAACAGTGACGTCAGCTACATGTCCCTCTTTGTCCTGCAGGCAAGGCTTCTGTAAAGAATGCCCCGATTAACAGCAAAGCCTCAACCATCCTTCTGGTGGTTGGTCCCAACCTCTGTCTCTGGGCTAATTTTATTTATTTTTAATTTATACCCAGTCTTGCTTTCAAAAAGGATTTGAGGCAGTACTGGGTGAATAAAGCATTTAAAATGAGGCATTTCCTTGCTTCCAAAGTGCTGCCTTGATAGAAGTATTTAGTGAGGAGCCTGACTGCAGGGCCATAAAATCTGGGACGGCCACTCTGCCTGTCACTCTGATGGGTGGTTCCTTCAGGGGTAACACATGTCTGGGGAACCATTTAACAAGTTTCCAGTGACGGGGGCTGTGAGGGAAGCGGCCACCTTACCCGCATCCCTCAGCTTCCCTAGACGACTGCAGGTTTGCTGCTGGGTGACAGGTAGCCCCAAACACACACACACGCACGCTGGAGCTGCACTGAATTTTACACACACACACAGACACACACACACGCTGGAGCTGAACTGAATTTTACACACACACACACACACACACACACGCTGGAGCTGAACTGAATTTTACACACACACACACGCTGGAGCTGAACTGAATTTTACACACACACACACACACACACACTGGAGCTGAACTGAATTTTACACACACACACACACACACACACACACACACACACACGATGGAGCTGAACTGAATTTTAAAATCCCAGGAAATAAGTGTGGGAAAGTTAGGTGCGCCTTTACACATCACTATACAAATGGGGAATCTGAGACCCAAGAAGGGATGGTAGATGAGATGGCCTGAGGCCCCCTCCTAGACAGGGCTCTCTCTTTCTCAAGATTTCACATAAAAAGATCGAGATGCTTAACCTGCAAGCGAGGCTTAACATTCGGAAATCCTGCTTCCCACAATAAGCTTGATAGTTCCTCATTTGTCGTTTTTCTGGTCAGAAAGTTGTAAAATCCAGTACACCACCCTGCATTCTCAAAGAGAACGGGTTGTGACGAGGACGCTTCTGGGCAAGTCAGTTTCCTCTGTCAACATTAACACCTGGACTATCACCTAGAATGCAGTGGTTTTCAGAAGCTGTCTTAATGTATTTGCCTGTTTATCCCTACACTAAACGTCCCCAAGACAGTTATGCGTTTTGAGTTATGACGTCCATATCTGATTTCAGTGCCTTTAGACCGTGAAAGTTTTCCACCTTGCTTTATGTCGCTGGATATGTTCCAGTGTTTCCTACTTTAAGTCTATGGGAACTTAAATAGAATTTATATCTTGCTGTTGTGCGAAAATTGTATACCTAAATCTTAAGTATGCTGAATTGGTTCATAGTGCTCTTCATGTCTACTGTATCCTTCTACTTTTTCCAATCTATTAATTCTGTTAATTTTTGAGTTTCATATTGAAACATCAACTAAAATCTTAATTTCTCTACTTAAAAAATAATATATAGAACTGTATGTTTGTTCTGTATTTTTCAAATCTCCTGTAAATGTATCATACTTTTATAATTTAAAAAAATAAAAAAGAAAGTTACAGTGTACTTGTTAATAAACAACTTTCAGCTTCCTTCTGCACCGTCAGCCTCTGCAAGCTTCTTGTAGTGGGAATTCCACCTTTAGATTCCTGCTGTAGATCTGCTAGAAATATAAGGCAAGCTGCACATGTGGTTTTAAAAGTTCCTGAAGCCACATTAAAAAGTTCTCAGAAGATGAAAGCAATTCTAATAACATATTTATCTAACACAATATGTCAAAAATATGATGACTGCAACATGTAATCAAAATAAATGATCAGTAAGAACCATGACATCCTCTTTTCATACTGAGTCTTTGAAACGCAGCATGTGCTTTCACTTCGAGCCCATCTCAGCCTCGAGTTGTCACATTTCAAGTGCTCAACAGGCATCTGTGCCTCGCAGCTGCCTTGTTGGAACACAAGGCTTTGGACCTCTAATTCTAACTCATGAGGGCCGCACTTAGTTAAGGAAACATAAGATGTGAATGACGGTGGGGCTTTCCGAGGCCCAGAGGGCATGTTTGGTATGTGGACTTAAGAGTGACTTCTCTCCGCTGTTTCATGAGGGTCTTCAACTGCTTACAAAGTGCTTCTCAGCCGTGTTCCAAATTTGAAAGATTACCAGACAGGAGGGTACCAGAAAAAAGATGCATTACTGCAATTTTACAGGGACAAAATTTTTCTATTACCTACTGCCTTGATAAGTCAATGCACATTTAAAAAATACAGTATAAAAAGGTTTTCAAGAAATATAGACATGGGACCGCATACATTCTGTGTACTTAGGCACCCAACAGCGACCTTCAGAGTACGAAAAGGGGACCAAACTGACAGAATGGCCTCAGCGCTCAGCACAGTCATTTGTCTCAGCCCAGAGGGACTCAAAACCCTGAGGCTGCTTTGGTCTTTGGGGTGGGGAGTGTAGGCTGAAGTCACAGGCATCTGAGTTTCCCGGCTGCTTGACGAGACCCTTGAAAGAACCCAGCACCTCCTCAGCTTCCCTCGCTCCCCCTACACCAAGCCAGTGAAGCTGCATCACAACCACAGTGATGCTTTTGCCCCTTCCATTAGACTGAACGTATTTCACAGACAAGAAGGAGTGAGGCCTCTTAAATATCCTTGGCAGGCAATCTAGCACATGGCAGGTGCCAATTTATGTCTACTCAATTAGCTAATCAATTAAAAAAGTTGAAATGCTACCAAAACATAAGGAAAACAGTGCAGCACGTCCCTCCAGGGGAAACACAGGTGCTCTCTGTGTCTTGCTCAGGTAACGCTGCTGCCGCTGCTGCTGCAGCGCCTCAGTCGTGTCGGACTCTGTGCGACCCCACAGATGGCAGCCCGCCAGGCTCCTCCGTCCCTGGGATTCTCCAGATAACACTGGTTGCTGCTGCTGCTGAGGCGCCTCGGTCGTGTCCAACTCTGTGCGACCCCACAGACGGCAGCCCGCCAGGCTCCCCTGTCCCTGTGATTCTCCAGATAACACCAGTCTCCAACAAAGGTCTGCCTCGCCTGTGCCCACAGAAAGGGAAACTGGGACACTTCTGAGAGTGAAACTAAAGTGAAAGTTGCTCAGTCATGTCTGACTCTTTGCGACCCCATGGACTATACAGACCATGGAATTCTCCAGGCCAGAATATTAGAGTGGGTAGCCATTCCCTTTTCGAGGGGATCTTCCCAACCCAGGGATCGAACCTAGGTTTCCTGCATTGCAGGTCCATTCTTTAACAGCTGAGCCACAGGGGAAGCCCAAGAGTGAAAGGGATGGTACTAATAATTTCTGGGCTGACACGTATAAACCAGGACTGGGCCGGGGAAGACTGGGAGGTGTGGTCCCCCTGCTTCCACTCCAAGCAAGCCAATCCCTTGTGTGTAATATCAGTCACTGCTGCCACCAAGGAGTCCTTGGCTACCCCAGTGTCTCACAGTGAATGTCAACTGTTCTCCTCTAGACTTTAAACTCCTGGGGGATCGGGGACTTTGTCCCCTTCATCCTATCCATCTCTCTGCAATACTATGGACCAGGCACAGAGGAGGTTCCATGAAGACCCAGTGAATACAGAACTGAGTTTCCAGACTCTGCCACTGTCTCACCTGCTCCCTTAGCAAGTACTTCACCTAAAGCAGTCCTCATACTGAGTCCTGGGGCAACAGACACAGGTAGGAATCCCCAGTTCAGTAGAGAAGGCTGGCTTATAAATAAAGCAGTGCTGGAATGAGGGGAATCACGGCTGGGAGGGCTGAGTAAGGGGACAGGAGGACTCCACCTGGGACAGGTAAGGAGGTGGTGGAGAGGATCCACACACGGGCAGTGATTCTATCCAGCACCATAATCTTCCTTCAGGAACACACTCCTGCCTACTCATTTGCTCAAGTGGTGTACCAGGGACTGATCACACCCCTCGCCTCCTGGGCTGGACATGACACTCAAGCCTGGCCAGTGAGAGCATCACACACTTCTGGCCACAGAGAACATTCCAGGCATGGGCACCAGATGGAGCCAATGATGTTAGTGTTGGCACCTCTACTGGAACACACAGCAAAGAGAGGTTCTTTTTCTCTTGAGAAAACCAAAGATGGAAGAACAATGAGCCTGGAGAGGCTCATGACCATCACAAGGTGAGAAAAACTCCTTGAGAACAAAGCCAACAAAGAGGAGGGCACAGCCAGGGGATGGGAAGATCTTATGGAATCCTTTGAGGGCCTGGATCTAGTCATGTCTGACGCTGGCTATCTACAGATTGACTTTTCCGTTTATTGAGCCGACACTGTCTCTTTCCATGCTTAAGCTAGTCTGCACTGGATTCTGAGGCACCTACAGGACACTCAACACAAGTTTCAGAGAGAAGGCAGTACTGAAGTCTGACACTGAATGGTGAGCAGAAGTCCACTAGGCAGGGAAAGGGGTCAGGCCTTGTGTGGGGTGAGATGCTCTGGGCTCAGCCCCAGGCGACTGGTCTATGAGCCTTACCCGCTTATCATGCGATATCCTGTGGGGACAGTTGCTGGCCGATATGGGGAGCGTTACGGTCTCATTCATGGAGGTGAAGGTGACCATCATGGTGTCCTGCCCGAGCACCGTCAGCTTCATTTGCTCGTTCACCTATGGATGAAGGAACCAGGACTCGGTGGGTCCCTGCTTCTGCTATCCCACCTACTGCTCCTGACACACCGCAAAACACAAAACCCCTCTCGGCCTGGGGCTGAGGGAGCCATGAGATCTTTCTGGTTATTGTGTTAGAATCTTGCTTTCATGGAGAAGACAAAAGAATCCCTATTTCTCTTTGCGGGATTAGCAGAAAAAGTAAGGATGTTTCTTCCCCACTGCCCCTTCCCTTTCCAACCCAAACCTGTAAGCAGCTGTGAAGGAGACGGAGGGATCCAACAGCCGAGTCAGCTCTTACCAGGTTGATTTCCCCCACAGAGATGGGAAAAAATACAACAAAACAACTATCCAAAGGCTCCTAAGAGTGAGCAAAAGCAGGCAGGTTTCTGAGTCAACACTTAAAAGCACCAACATGGAATGAGTTCTCTCTGGCCCAAAGAACCAAGGGACAAAACCTGGGGCAAACTACAGTCACAGAAAAGAAGGAGAAATTTACAGAAGGGATAGAGAGAAATAGAGTCCTGGGTGTTATTAATAATCAGGCCACAGTTCTGGCTGATCCCTGGACCATGTGTGAACAGTGCAGACTCAAGGCAGCTTACTTCCAGGGAGAGAACACTGAACTGAGATTTGAGCTGCTGCCCGCTACTGGCGAGACCAAGTCTGCACTATGACTCTGAGTAAGTCCACTGCCTATTAAAACAAAACTCAACACATCAGAACACAGAGACTCCAAAACATAACATCCACAATGTCAGCCATCCAAAACGACTCAACGTGTGAAGAACCAGTCACGTGTGCGCCATTCTCAAGACAGCAAATAACCAATCCTGTCTGATATGTCCCAGATGTTGAAATTAGCAGACAAGGCTTTATAGCAGCTAATTTAACTATGTTCGATAAAGCAAACAAAGATATACTTATGATGAAAAAAATTAGGAAGTCTCAGCAGAGAAACAGAAAATATAAAAAGCAGCTAAATGGAAATTACAGAGTTGAAAATAAATACCTGGAATTTCTAACCTTCACAGGATTAGCACAACAGCAGAATGGAAATGACAGAATAAAGTCAGTGAACTTGGAGATACATCCATGTAAATTATGTAATCTGAAAAATAAACAGAAAAATATTGAACAGCAACAAAAACAGCAGAGCTTCAGGGACCTTCAGGACAATCTTAAAAGGTCTAAAATACATGTAATTGCAGTCTCAGAAGAGATGGAAAGAGACTGCAGCACCTCCCCCCCCAAATAGGGGCAGAAGACTTCCCAAATTTGATGAAAGATGTGAATTTACAGATTAAAGAAGCTCAGTAAACCCCAAACAGAATTTATATGAAAATAACCACATTCAGACACATTATGGTCAAACTTAGAAAACAAAAACAGAAAAGCTTGAAAGCAGCTAGAGAAAATGAACAATGATTTAAATGACCACAGATTTCTCATCAGAAACTATGGAGGACAGACACAATGGAACATCTTTAAAATGCTAATTTTTTTAAGAAGTCAAGCAGAATTCCATACCCAACAAAAAAGTTTTTTCATAAAACCATTTTCCACATGAAAAACAACAGAATTTATTGCCAGAAGATATTCATTTCAAGAAATGCTAAAGGAAGTTCTTCAGGCTGAAGAGAAATGATACTAGGAGGAAAATGGATTTTCAGAGAGGAATGAAAATGCTGGGAATGGTAAACATCTGGGCAGAAACAAACTAGCCACTGCAGCCTTCAAGACAGCATGCAAACTCCTCGGCCTGACATCCAATGCCTCTTGCCTCCACCCCATGATACATACAGCTCCTGGCTTCTTTTCTTGCATGCAAAGCTCCTGTGAACTTTTAACACTGCCGCACGGACGCCTACCTTTGGAGATACTATTCCTCTACCCAGAGCTCCTTCCCTCCTCCTTATCCGTAGCTGTAGTACGCACACTCGTGTTGCACCTCAAGGCCACCTTGTCTTCCAGGCCACCCCTGACTGCACCAGACTCTGCTGTGCATTTCTGCACGCAGCTCTAGGGCCTAGAAGAATGAGCTGAAACACACTGCTGAAACACGCCAGTGATGTTAAAGCACCCTGCCCACCACTGTTTCAGTTCTCACAAAAGCAGTATGAGGCAAGGACGGAGGCTCTGGTGATGCATCTTGTACTGACGAGACACGAAGACTCAGAGAAGCTGAGTGGTTTTTAGAAAGCTGCACAGCCAGGGTTCAGCAAAACATTAGTACTTGACCCCTCAGATCCTCATCCCAGTTCTCTGCTTGGCCACAGTGACATATAACGAATGGTGCCTGCTTGCAAGCAACTTACAATCTTTTTCAATTGTAAACTTTTCATGCAACTACAAACTGTTAAATATTAAGGCAATGACAATACACCTCTGGACTGGGGAGCTGGGACATGGTCAAGCAATAAAAAGACTTGTGAAAACTACAAAATCCAGAACCCATGGCAGACCAACTGAATCCGGATCTCTCTGGAGCTGTGTCTGGGGTCTGTTAAAAATGCCACGGGTGATTCTGATATTCAGCCACAACTGAGAACCTCTTCATTGCATAACTAATTGTCCAGTGACTGAAATTCCTCATTTCAGTGTGGATTACCTTTTAATCCAGACAGTGGGCCCTGGAAGAAGAGAGAAATGGGCATGAACTGGAGAGCCATAAAGATAGGAGGTCTGAGTAGCGCTTTGAAGGAAGAATGATTTGGATTGGCAGAGAGAGAAGATGTATTTCAGGCCAATGGGGTGGGAAAGGTGAGTCATGTTCAAAGACTTGAATGTTTCTAAACAGAGGTACAGACTACAGGAATTGGCTTCTAAGAATGAGAATCTAGCGGCCAATGGAGAGGATGAGCAGGAAGGGCATGAGACAGGATGCGTGAGCCCCACCATAAACTCCAAGAGTGATTCTGTCTGTAACTCTAACCTTGGGTGAATTCTATGTCCTATGATCTTTCTCTGAATCCCAGCCCACGAGCTAATCCCTGTCTCACAGTGCTTACCCGCCTCTACCTGATATTATTCCCCTAGACTTCTAAGTTCCTTGCGGGGTATAATCTATCTTTCTATCCCCAAGGTTGACGATTTTAAACAATGGGTGATTTTTGCCCCTCAGAGAACCTCTGGTGCTGTCTGGAGATATTTTTGGTTGTCATAACTAGGAGAGTGGATATCACTGGCATCTGGGGTGATACTGATAAACATCCTACAATGCACAAGTATCACAAAGAATTACCCATCTCAAAATGTCAGTGGTTCCAGGAATGAGAAACTCTGCCATAGGTAAAGTGATAAGCACACCTAATTTTCTTTATTAGTAAATTAATCAGTTGTTATTTAATAATTCAACGTTAACTTATTATGTAGTAAACCTTTGAAGAATAGCTTAACAACCAAAAGAATGAAAACAGGATTTTTGTCTATCAGCTACCTTTAATGCTCAGGTTTTTCTAATTTCACAGATAGTAAATTACAAAAACAAACACTGACGAGGACCAAAATAATATTAACTTTTCTTACTGCCACATTAGACATTAAAAATAAAACTATCAACTACTGTAATAGTTAATTCCTAAAATAAAGGACATTTTTAAACTATAAAACATAACATTGTTAATAATAAAAATACAATAGGAAGAATATTACTAAGAAAGGTCAGTATAACAGTTCCTGCTGCTGCTGCTAAGTCACTTCAGTCGTGTCCGACTCTGTGTGACCGCATAGACGGCAGCCCACCAGGCTCCCCCATCCCTGGGATTCTCCAGGCAAGAATACTGGAGTGGGTTGCCATTTCCTTCTCCAATGCATGAAAGAGAAAAGTGAAAGTGAAGTCGCTCAGTCCGTCCGACTGTTAGTGACCGCATGGACTGCAGCCCACCAGGCTCCTCCGTCCATTGGATTTTCCAGGCAAGAGTACTGGCGTGGGGTGACAGTTCCTGCAGGCAACTGAAAAGTTCACTTCAGCCAACCGTGGGCCATTGCCCATCAACACGCGGACCTCTGGATGAGACCACAAGCTCCTAGAGGCCAGGCTCCTGTCTCACAGGCAGCCTCCTGGCTCTTAATGCCCTACCTCTGCTCCTCATCCCTACCTTGTACTCCAGAGAGAGTAAAGTCTCCGTCTTAGAAGTCCAGCTCCACTTGTGGACTACATAGCCCTTGTGGTCGTTGGTGATACCACCTTCCTCATCCAAGACCAAGACGTATGGGCAGCTAGGAGAGATACATAAATGAGGAGTTGCCTCCACGCCCTTGAAGGAAGCCCTCGTCACTACAGGCTATCAGCAGGTGGGACGCTAAGACTCTGCCCTAGATGGAAGAACTGTGGATTCTTGCAAGTAGCCCCACTTCCCCCGCCTAACATGGTCTGAGGTCCCTTCACATCTGTTGATGCTACTTGGGGGAGTCTGCTAGGAAGCACAGGTCTGAGGGAGATGGTGGAGACTCAGGCTAAACCCAAGGGAGACAGAAATGCAATGTGTGCCTGCAGCCCAAGAGCTTAAGCATGTAAGATCTCAGGCACCAAAATGGGAAATGGAACCTATGTCTTATGAAAGTCATTCCTTCCAACACAGCTCCTTAAGAGTGTCAGACAAAATCCACATTTGGCTGCCAAGAATATGTGCTACCCATGGCCTCTCCTTCACTGTTTCCTAGTATAAAACACCTCTCTTCCCTAAATTCTTCTTCCATGAACCTAGCTGACAGTCAAGATCTTAGTGTTCTGGGGGAACAAGTGGAGGAGGACTTGGGGAGTTTCCCTTCTCGGTGGCTGTGACATGGACCCAGCAAGTAGGGGCCTCAGGGCACCTGTGTCCCTGAGGCACCACTTGGGCCCTGCCACGCTGTCCTCCTAGACCTCTGGGTGCGGACTGGCCCCTCCTTTCACCAGCGGCTCCTGCTTTCTACTCAGTGCCCCACTTCATTACCCTCAGAGATTCTTCCATGGAGCCAAGACTCCTCCCGCCTACTCACCGGGCCTTTAGGTTGTAGTGAACACAGCCTTGGCCTTCAGCATTGAACAGGGCCAGGAAGGAGAAGCTGGGTGTGTCGTTAAAGAGGCAGGTGATGGCTCTCCCTCTGCAGCACGTGGGGATCTGACACATGGCGATGTTTCCAGAGGGATAGCTGGCAGAAATGGTTAAGTAGAAATAACAGAAACTCTCCAGGTTCTGCTCTCAGGTGCCCCGTGGAAAGCACCACATTGTAAAGCAACCGTCCTCCAATTAAAATAAAAATTAAAAAAAAAAATCCCAATATATGCATAACAGGAGTCCCAAAGATGAAGTAGGGGGACAGAAAGAATGTTTGAAGATATAATGGTTGAAAACTTTCCATGGAAGATATGACTGTGTATGTTCAAGAAACTCAACAAACTCCAAGTACAATAAATTCAAACAGAGCCACACTGAGACACATTACTATCAAATGGCATAAAGACAAAGACTCTTGAAAGCAGCAAAAGCAGAGACTTATCATGTACAAAGGATCCTTAATATGATTGGCCAATTTCTCATCAAAAAACAAGGTGGCCAGAGGTAATGGGATGTAATATTTAAAGAGCTGAAAGAAAAAGCTATCAACCAAGACTTCTATATTGAGTACAACTATTCTTCAAAATGAAGGAGAAATTAAAATTTTCCAGATAAACTAAAGCTGAGGGAGTTAACCACCAGTACACCTGCCCAACAGAAAATGCTAAAAGGAGTTCTTAAGGCTGAAATGAAGAAACACTTATTGTTGTTTTTCAGGCACTAAGTCATGACTGACTTCTTGCAACTCCATGGACTGCAGCACGCCAGGTTCCTCAGTCCTCCACTATCTCCCAGAGTTTGCTCAAATTCATGTCCATTAAGTCAGTGATGCTATCTAACCATCTCATCTCTGCCTCATCTTTCTTCTTTTGCCTTTAATCTTTCCCAGCATCAAGATCTTTTCCAGTGAATCAGCTCTTTGCAACAGGTGGTCAAAGTACTGGAGCTTTAGCATCAGTCCTTCCAATCAATATTCAGGATTGAGTTCCTTTAGGGTTGACTGGTTTAATCTCCATGCTGTCCAAGAGACTCTCAAGAGTCTTCTCCAGCACCACAATTTGAAAGCATCAGTTCTTTGGCACTCAGCCTTCTTTTATGGTCCAGCTCTCACATTCATACATGACTACTGGAAAAACCATAGCTTTGACTATATGGAACTTTGTTGGCCAAGAGATGTCTCTGCTTTTTAATATGCTGTCTAGGTTGGTCATAGCTTTCCTTCCAAGGAGCGTCTTTTAATTTCATGGCTACAGTCATTGTCTGCAGTGATTCTGGAGCCCAGGAAAATAAAATCTGCCACTGCTTCCACTTTTTCCTCTTCTGTTTGCCATGAAATGATGGGACTGGATGCCATTATCTTAGTTTTCTGAATGTTGAGTGTTAAGCCATTTTTCTCTCTCTCCTCTTTCACCCTCATCAAGAGGCCCTTTACTTCCTCTTCACTTTCTGCCATTAGAGTGGTATCATCTGCCTATCTGAGGTTACTGATATTTCTCCTGACAATCTTGATTCCAGCTTGTGATTTATCCAGCCTGGCATTTTCCATGATGAACTCTACATATAAGTTAAATAGGCAGGGTGACCACTTACAGCTTTGTCATACCCCTTTCCCAATTTGGAACCAGTCTACTGTTCCATGTCCAGTTCTAACTGTTGCTTCTTGACCCAGACACAAGGTCCTCAGAAGAGAGTTAAGGTGGTCTGCTACTCCCATCTTTTCAAGAATTTCCCACAGTTTGCTGTGGTCTGCACACTCAAGGTTTTGGTGTAGCCAGTGAAGCAGACATAGAGGTTTTTCTGGAATTCCTTTGCCTTCTCCACGATCCAGTGAATGTTGGTTATTTGACCTCTGGTTCCTCTGCCTCTTTGAAATTCAGCTTGTACATCTGCAAGTTCTCAGCTCAGGTACTGTTGAAGCTGAGTTTGAAGGATTTGGAACATAACATTGCCAGGATGTGAAAACACACTTGAAAATAACTCAAAGACATACAAAGGAACAAAGAACACTGATAAAGGTAACTACATAAGTAAATATATGATTCAGTATTATAATATTTTTGGCTTATAATTATTTTTTCCCATATAATTTGAAAGAACAAGTACATAAAATAATAATTGTAAATCTATGTTAGTGGCACACAATGTATATATAGAGTTAATTTCTGTTAATAACAAAATAGAGGAGGAGGAATGGAGCTGTATAGGAGCAGAGTCTTATATGCTATTGAGGTTATGTTGGTATTTACTCAAACTAATTTATTGTCAATTGTAATTAATTTTTTGAGGCTATTGTAACTAAGTACCACAAATTGGATGACTTAGATAGCAGAAGTTTATTCTCTCATGGTCTGGAGTCTAGAAATCTAAAATCAAAGGGCTGATAGGGCTATGTTCTCAGAGGTTCTGGGGAAGAACACTTCCTTGCCTCTTCCTATTTTTCTGGTGGTTACCAAGAATCTTCAGGATTCCTTTGTTTACAGCCGCATCATTCTAACCTTTATCTCAATCATCACATGATCGTTTTCTCTGCGTGTTTGTTTTCTCTTCTTATAAGGACACCAATAGATGAGGACTCAATTCTAATCCAATGTGACTGCATCTTAATAATTATATCCCATTATACCAGGGAACCACTAAGAAAATAACTAGAAAATATGGAGAAAAGTAAATCAGAGAGCTATGATATAATTCAGCAATCCCACTCTTGGGTATGCTGCTGCTGTTAAGTCGCTTCAGGCGTGTCGGACTCTGTGCGACCCCATAGACGGCAGCCCACCAGGCTCCCCCGTCCCTGGGATTCTCCAGGCAAGAACACTGGAGTGGGCTGCCATTTCCTTCTCCAATGCAGGAAAGTGAAAAGTGAAAGTGACGTCACACAGTCGTGTCTGACTCTTAGCGACCCCATGGACTGCAGCCCACCAGGCTCCTCCGCCCATGGGATTTTCCAGGCAAGGGTACTGGAGTGGGGTGCCATTGCCTTCTCCGACTCTTGGGTATATATCTGGAGAAAAACACGGTTTGAATGAGCACCCCAGTGTTCACTGCAGCATTGTTTACAACAGCCAAGACATGGAAGCAACCTAAACGTCCACTGACTGATGAGTGGATAAAGAAAGATGTGGTACGTGTATACAATGGAGTATTACTCAGCCATTAAAAAGAGCGAAATCATGCCATTTGCAGCAACATAGAGGGACCTGGAGATTATCATACTAAGCGAAATAAGTCAGAGAAGGACGAATACCATATGATATTGCTTATATGCAGAATAAAAACCACGTACAAATGAACTTATTTACAAAACAGAAATATAGTCACAGATGCAGAAAAGAAGCTTGTGGTTACCAGGAGGGAAGGGTGTGGGGGAGACAGACTGGGAGACTGGGATGGACATATAGACACTGCTACGTAAGGACTAAGAGCCTACTGGGTGTCACAGAGAATTGTTCTCCATGCGCTGCCACGACCAATGTGGGAAAAGAGTCTTAAAAGGAGGAGATTTAGTAAGCCAACTACATATCAATTTTTAAAAAGATGAAAAAATTAAAAAGAGTGGAGATTCACTTCACTGTACAGCAGAAACTGCTAACACTGTAAATCAATTATATTCTAATAAAAATTTTAAAAATATTTGTATTAACGGAGAATGATATCAGATCAACAGCTGAACCTTCCACTGTAATGAACTATTAAAAGGAGAGCAAAGTAAACCTAGAGCAGGAGGAGGAAATAATGTAAGAAGAGAAAACAAAGAGCAGCAAAAGGCAACAGAGAGAACCCAGAAGCTCCAAGCTGCTTCTCTGAAAAGACCTGTGAAGCGAACAAAACTCTAGCTAGACTAAGGGGTGGGGAGGTGGGGAGGAAGACTCACTGCAACAGCTGCACTTGTTTTGGCCATTTTGTCACAGCGACACAGACGCTGTCCTTCAAGATCACTGGGTCCCACTTCGTCATTTTAGAACGGAGAGGAGTAAGTCCCAGAGAGATACAGTGGCCTGGGCAGGGTCACCAAGAACTGGGCGTCGAGTCCAGGCCTCCTCCTCTGCTCCTCCCACAGCCAACTACATTAATGGCCAGGACGTGATGATCATTGGGGATTAGGTCAAGCACACCAGCATCGATGGCTCAGGTCTCCAGCAGGAGACCTTCAGGATTCTGTGGCAGGGGAGCGAGTATGGATCCCAACAGGCTGAGCTGCGTGCGGGCTCCCAAACCCCTGATCTATACTAGTTCACCCCCTCTGGTGGCAGCTTAACTCAGACACAGGCTTCGTGAGCTCTGGGGAATGGTCCCATTCAATGCAGTGTGGAGTCAGAGGGGGAGCCCCACGACCCCTGTGAGCAGCAGCTGCCTAAGAAGGGGCTCCACATACCGGGTGCCCTGGAAGCAGGGCTGAGCAGAGGGTGATGAATGCACTCATTTATGGCCAGAGAAACAATAGGACTCCTGTGACAGGCACTGCAGTTCTGAATGCCCAGTTCAGCGGAGAGGAAGCCAAAGAAAATGAGGGGCCATGGCCGGCAGACCTGCTGAGCTGCCTGTTGAGACAGCTCAGAGAGCCACCCTCTCTGCCAAAGGTGGTGAACCCTGTATGCTTATTGGTTTCATTAGTAAAATGAGGTTTCCACCTGGCTTCCAGAACCCCTGTCCTGCTCTCTGTGGGAGGGAATAATCCTGAAAGGCATAAAAATGGTGCTGGGAAGAGGGCCCCGAATAGAGGTCAGGAGACCCTGGATCTAGGCCTGGGTCTGCCAACAGTTTCCACTGTGGCATTGGGTGAGTCACCCCTCTGGGTCTTGGTTTCCCTGTTGCTACAACGAAGGGACAAGAATGAAAAGATTGGTGTCTCTTTGCATCTCGTCCAACTTAGGCTGCAGAGTCTGGAGTCAGCACTCTGCCCTCTCTGGCCTCAGAGCCTTGCTGACAAACAGGCTGTGCATGAGTCCAGTCCAGCTCTAGAGCATGTTGGGGAGAGGGCGACAGGGCCCCCGTAAGGAGCAGAGTGTCCAAGGCACCTTCCTGATACAGTTTCTCCCCCGGACTGTTCTCCAAAGGGAGCCCTCTCTCACCATCAACACCCAAATTCAAACTCCTTTCCCTCATTTCAGAAGAAAGCACTCATAGTCAAGTTGCTCCCTCCAAGGTCAAGTGGCACCTTCATTCTGTTCATCATCACATATGATACTCGATAAACATTTGTGTAAGAGAAAAGCAATATGACTCCATTCACTCCAAAATATGCATAACCCTCAGCATTCACCCAGTGAGGATTTGCATATTAGGACTCTCAGCTTTCCTCAGTCTAGAGTTCTGAAAGCCAGGTACACAGACAAGCTGTGGAGGTCTGCAGACCCAGGCCATGCTTCCCTGCATGTCTCAGCGCGTGTTTCTAGGAAGAAGGTCTAGACTTTTCACTAGACTCTCAAAGAGGCCATGTGTCCCCCTGGGCCACTCCCACACCCCGAGGCTGGGACCCAGCTGCCCGTATGCTCATGAGCGCAGACAGACCTCTGCTGCAGAGCAACCCAGGCGGGCACATGCCAGGTGGGGTTCTGGGCTGTGGGTTAGACTCCAAATACACGGATCTTGTGGGCAAAGTATTCAAGAACCACAGGGCTCATCCAATGAGCCTGGTACAGAAGGACAAAGACTCTCACACCTGGACTGGGGGTCTCCTATCACCTTGTCTCAGCTAGAGATGCTCTGTGTCTCTGATCTCTTCCTGCCTGGGAGAGCCTCGGAGGCAGAGGCCACTGCTCTACCCCCAGTGCAGACTGGCACGCGGCCACACACAGCTGGCCTTGCTGCATCCTGGCTGGCAGGACCTGACCTGGAGGCGTGGCTCTCAGGGCGTCTTCCCCTGACCTGGACAGATTCTTAACACCCCGGAGCACCGGTCACCAGGCTTCTCTGATCAACTGCAAAGCCAAAGGAAACACCCCGGCTTGATCAAACCCCGGAGTTCTCCAGGGTGAGTTGCGGGCAGAAAGGACGGAACAGAAGGATACTAAACGAAGGAGGATCCATCGTAGAAGGAGTAATGCAACTTGATGACCTTCCTGGGCCCCTTCCACTCCAGAGAGTGCCGGCCGGAGTGGAGGTGGTGGGCGGCAGACTGGTGAGGGGCGGGAGCATAAATCTGAGCACCCGGAGGGTGAGGGTGGTGGGAGCTCTGGGTCTGAGCATCCCCTTTGGGGGTCGACATTAGATGAGGGGGCATCTTTGCCCTGTAGTTGCGAATGATGATGGGGTAGAAGATATTCCTCCCTTTCCACGAGACCCTTTCGGCTTCTCTGCAGGAAAAGAGATCAACATGTCTTCTAGCCACTTGGCTCTCACTCACCAGGGAGGCTCCCTGTAGCTCCTCCCCAGCTCCTGAGACTCCCATCCCATCTCCCTGTCCCCGGAGGACCTTTTCCCACCCCAACACCTCATCCTCACAGGTAATGCTTTTAGGAAGAACTGGGAAGGGCTGTACCCCTGTCAGACCACTCCTGGCCTCATTTCCACCTTTTGCACAGTGGTGGAGACCCACGGGATGGGCCTGTGTGCAGAATGGAGTGGGGAGCTGGAGGCTTTGATCCCCTCCCAATCCTGAGGTTACAAAGGAAGACAGGTTCCTTCTGAAATGTTACAGTTATGAGCAACCTGGGTGGCTGCCCTCTACCCAAGCTCCACAGCTGCAAAGACAGTCGCCCAGGAGCTCCAGGACACGTATATGCTTAGATGTGACTATGTTTGAAGTCCTTCATGGGCCTTGTTCCATGGAACAAGGGCAATGCAGGTTCACCTGCTAGGACTCGTGACCCACAAAATCATAAATATCATTAATCACCCATGTAGATATGTTTTGTTTGAGAGATGTTTCTTTTTTTCCAAAGAGAACATCTAACAAATTATGTTAAAAAATAAACATGCTTAACTATAAGGGTGTGTAAATTATAAGAAGCCATGCAAAGGGGTCTCACTGGTGAGGAGGCAAAAAGCATTGCCCTGGGTCAGGCTCACTGAGCTGGAGGACCTCAGACAATGCTTTACTACCATGCACTTGGGGTACCTCAGCTTCCTCATCTGCAGAATGAGCATAAACCTACCTTCTTCATAAGGTTACAGTAGGACTGAAAAGGACAATGAATGGCGAAGGACTAGGGATGTGCGTGTGAGGGATGACAATCACCCCTCCAATGTCGCTGGGGGCACTGGGTGGCCAACACACCCAGGACCCCCCTTCCGCACACACAGGCCATGCCCTCCTCTCCCACCTGCCCCAACCACTGAGGTGCTCACATAATGCGACACATCTCCTGCAGCTTCTCCCGGGCTTCAGGACAAGGGTCGCTCAACTCGATAACCTCGGAGGCAGAGGTTCCCGCTCCTGCTCCTCGCTGCGGCGATGGCAAAGCATCGTCTGTATTTTTGGGTTTGCTAGTACCTGGAGACGAAGAGGTTAAGGACGGTTTGAGACAATGGTTTCTCAAGATGCTCCTGTTTACCTGGGGAGAGGGGCTGGGGAGAGCAGCAGAGCTGCATCCTTTGAGTCAAAATAACTGGGAATCATTTATGCTTCCAGAGGCAGGAACTCCCAGCAGGTCTTATGAAACAGGCGTCACTCTGTGAGTCAACCGAGTGGGTGTCAGAACATTCATGCAGGATGGTGAATCCAGCCACATTTCCCCAAGCGCGGCCTGGTTCCGGATAGGGAGAGGACACCTATGGCTGCCGTGGATACAGAAGGGATTCCTTGTGATACTTCTGACTTAAGACAAAAAGTCTCAATTCCAGCTCAAGGAATGGGCTTCAACACTCCTGTGATGCTGGCTTATCTCTGCCTTCAGCAGAGGGCAGTGTGTGGACTGAGACTTGGGAGTGTGATGTTTTGGAGTTTTCTGCACGTGTTTGTGGTAAAATACATATAACAACAACTTACCAACTTCATTTTTAAGAGGCCAGTTCAGAGGTATCAAATACATTCACGGTGTTGTGCAACTGTTATCACCATCTATTCCCATAACTCTTTACATTTTGTAAAACGGAAACTGTAGCAATAACTCCCCATTTTCCCCTCCTTCCAGCCCCTGGCAACTGCCAGTCTAACTTTCTATCTACGATTTTGACTACTCTAAGTACCTTGTATAAGTGGAGTCATACAGTATTTGACTTTTTTGTGACTGGTATATTTCATGTGGTATAATGTCCTCAAGGTTCCCTGATATTGTAACAATACTGCAGAATTCCCTTCCTTTTAAAGGCTGAACAATAGTACATAGGTACAGACCAAATTTTATTTTTTGACCACACCACGAGGCATGTGGATCTTAGTTCCCCAACCAGGGATCGAACTCATGCCCCCTGCCCTGGAAGCATGGCATCTTGACCACTGGATCTCCAGGGATGACCCATGACCAACTGTTCTTTATCCATCATTTACTGATGGACAGTTGAGCTCCCTCCATGTTCTAGCTACTGTGAATAAAGCTGCTATGAACACTTGTAGAAACGCCTCTTTGAGACCCTGCTTCTAGTTCTTTGGGTATATGCTGAGAATTGAAATCACTGGACTATATGGAAATTCCATGTTTACTTTTTAAGGAGCTGCCATACTGTTTTCCACTGTAAACCTGGATGTGCCGTTCCTACCAACAGTGCAGAAGGGTTCCAACATCTCTGCATTTTCACTGGCACTTGTTTTCTGGTTTTTGACAGTAATCATCCTACTGGGGGTGAGGGAGTATCTCACTGTAGTTTTGATATCCATTCTCCCAATAGTTAGTGATGCTGAGCCTCTTTTAATGTGTCTATGGGCCACCTATATCTTCTTTGGAGAAATGTCTATACAACTCCTTTGCCCATTTTTGAATCAGGTTGTTTTTTTTTTGTTCTTGAGTTTCAGAAGCTCTCTATATATTCTGGATATTACTCCCTCATCAGACATGATTTGCAACTATTTCCTGCCATTCTGTGGACTCTCTTTTTGTCAATAGTGTCTTCTAATGCACAAAATTTTAACAATTCATGAAATGCAATGTGTCTATGTTTCTCTTTCTTGGCCAACGCCTCTGGTGACATATCCAAAGCAATGAGTCATTGGATCATGGATTGGATTACGGATTCACTGAATCACGAATCACTGTGAAATCCAATGTCAGAACCTTTTTGTCTCATTTTCTTCTAAGCGTTTTACTGTTTTAGGTCTTACATTTAAGTCCCTGATCCATTTTGAGTTACTTTTTATATATGGTGTTAGGTAAGGGTCCAATTTCATTCTCTTGCATGTGGATATCCAGTTTTCCCATCACCATTTGTTGAAAAGACCATCTTTTCCCCATTGAATGGTCTTGGAACCCTGTCAGAAATCATTTGCTCATATATGTAAACATTTGTTTCTGGGTTCTCTACTTCATTCCATCGGTTAATATGTCTGTCACGGTGACAATATTGCACTATTTTGATGAGTGCAGCATTGCAGTAAGTTTTGCAATTTTGTGAGTCCTCCAGTTTTACTGTCCTTTTAAAACATGTATTTGCTTTTACTTATTTATGTGGCTGTACTGGGTCTTAGCCATGGCCTGCAGGATCTTCTGTCTTTGTTGCAGCATGCACGATCTGCCAGTTGCAACATGTGGGATCCACTTCCCTGACGAGGGACTGAACTCAGGTCCCTGCATGGGGAGGACAGAGTCTTGGCCACTGGACCACTAGGGAAGTCCCCTGTCACTCTTTTCAAGATTTTTTTTGATTACCTGGTGGTCTCTTGAGATTTCTTATAACTTTTAGGACGAGTTTTCCTATTTCTTCAAAAAAACATCTTTAAGGGACATCCTTAGTGGTCCAGTGGTTAAGGATCTGCGTGCCAATGCAGGGAACACGGGTTCCATCCCTGGTCAAGGAAGACTGCATGTGTCATGGAGTGACTAAGCCCACGTGTCACAACTACTGAGCCTGCATTCTAGAGCCCATAAGCTGAAACTACTGAGCCTGTGCGCTGCCGCTGCTAGAGCCGGCATGCCCTGGAGCCGGGGACAAGAGAAGTCGCCGCAACGGGAAGGCAATGCGCTGCAACGAGAGGAGCCTCCACTTGCCACAACCAGAGGAAGTCCATGCAGCAACGAAGACCCAGCGCAGCCTTAATAAATAAATTAATTTTAAAAAACCTGTGGCATTTTGATAGTGATAGACTACTTGGGGAAGTACTGACATTTTAACAATGTCACATCTTCCAGTTCATGAACATGGAATGTGTTCCCATTTATGTCTTCTTTAAGTTCCTTAACCAATGTTTTATAGTTTTCATGGCGCAAGTTTTTCACCTCTTTTGCTAATTCCTGTCTCACTCTTCTTGTTACTTTTGTAAATGGAACTGTTTTCATAATTTCTTTTTCAATTGTTCATGTATAGAAATAAAGCTGACTTTTGTGTTGACTTTGTAGCCTGCTACTTTGCTAAATTCATTTATTAGTTCTTACGGCTTCTTTTGTGTAGAATATTTAGGGTTTTCTCCATATAAGAAAAGCTATGACAAACCTAGACAGCGTATTTTAAAAGAGACATAACTCTGCCAACAAATGTCCATCTAGTCAAAGCTATGGTTTTTCCTGTGGTCATGTATGGATGTGAGAGTTGGACCANGCTTCTTTTGTGTAGAATATTTAGGGTTTTCTCCATATAAGAAAAGCTATGACAAACCTAGACAGCGTATTTTAAAAGAGACATAACTCTGCCAACAAATGTCCATCTAGTCAAAGCTATGGTTTTTCCTGTGGTCATGTATGGATGTGAGAGTTGGACCATAAAGAAGGCTGAGCACCGATGAATTGATGCTTCTGAAGTGTGGTGTTGGAGCAGACTCTTGAGAGCCCCTTGGACTGCAAGAAGATCAAACCAGTCAATCCTAAAGGAGATCAGTCCTGAATATTCACTGGAAGGACTGATACTGACACTGAAATTCAAATACTTTGGCCACCTGATGTGAAGAGCTGACTCACTGGAAAAGAACCTGATGCTGGGAAAGACAGAAAGCAGGAGGATAAGAGGATGACAGAGGATGAGATGGTTGGATGGCATCCTGGACTCAATGGAGACGAGTTTGAACAAGCTCTGGGAGACGGTGAAGGACGGGGACGCCTGGCGCGCTGCAGCCCGTGGGGTCGCAAAGAGCTGGAGGTGACTGAGCCACTGGACAACCACCATATAGGCTCATGTCACCTGCAAACAGGTGCTGTTAGCTTCTTCTTTTCAATTTGAGTGCTGTTTGCGTTTCTTGCTTAACTGCTCTGGTCAGAGCTTCTTGTAACATGTTGATCAGAGGTGAAAGCAGACACCCTTGCTTCATATCTGACTGCAATGGAACAGCTCTCATCTTTTGCCACTGAATGCGACGTTCACTGTGCAGTTTTCATGTATGACTTGTATTAAGTGGAAGTAGTTTCCCTCTATTCCTAGTTTGTTGAGTGCTTTTTTTTATCATAAAAGGAAGTTAAGTTTTGTCAAATGCTTTTTCTGCATCAACTGAGAAGATCATGTGGATTTTTATCCCTTCATTCTGTTAATGTGATATATTATAATGATTGAATTTTACCTGTTAAATCATGCTTGCCTTCCAGGACTAAATCCTGCTTGGTGTCCTGTTATATAGTCCTTTTAATATGCTGCCAAATTCTGTTTGCTAATGTTTTGCTAAGGATTTTGACATCAGTGTTCATCAGGCATACTGGCTTCGTGTAGTTTTCTTATAGTGTCTTTGGCTGTGACATCAGGGCAATACTGGCCTCGTGGAATGAGTTGGGAAGCATTCCCTCTTCAATTTGGGGGGAAAATTTTAGAATGACTGGCATTAGCTCTTCCTTGAATGTCTGGTAGAATTCATCGTTGAAATTTTGTAACTTCCCATGTGTTATTTTTATGGTGCTCTTTATTTCTCCCTGTGAGTTTGTGGTTCTGTCTAGTGTCCTTTCATTTCACTTTGCAGGACTCCCTTGAAGGCTCTGTTCATTTTTCTTCAATCTTTTTCTTTCTGTTCTTCAAACTCAGTAATTTCCATTGTCCTGTCTTTGAGTTCAAGGATTTTCTTCTGTCTGCTGAAATCTGTAGTAGCAACATTTTACGCTTATTTCATTTAAGTGTTAGGTGGCATGAGGATATGATGACGTAGAACTGTGGAGGTGATCATCCGAGGCTGATTTTCCAGAAACATCTATTCAGATCCTACGTGCTTCTGAGCCTCTGTTGCCCACTCAGCTGGAGCCATATGCTCTCCTTTGATATATGCAGGATCATCTTCACCTGGGTCTCAAAAACAAAATGAGACTTCAGGCAAGGGGCACTGCTTAGGCGCCACCTGAGCCATGAAAGCTTCAGAATGGCATCTTCCTCACTGTTAGCCAAGACTTGAGGTTTCTGCTTGGTACCTGGGTACCATCTCTGGTACCTTCCACCTTCAGTGGTTTGTAGACTCCTCCAGCCACCAGACAAGAGGCCCAGCTACCTGCTGCTAAGCTCCTAGAACACCTTCTGGCCTGAGCACTCATTTCTGGCTTGCCCCTGGTTGGTTTGGATCCCAAAGTATGACAACCAGGAACAAGTGCTGACAGACTTCTCTGAGTTCTCTGCCCGAAAAGCTGGGCTATGCTCCAGAAATAGCTGTTGTCCACTCGGACAGTAGGTGCAACTCCCTTTCGTGTCTGTGTGGCCCTGGAATGGCCAAGAGGGCCAGCTGGCAAGGTGTGACAGCATGAGCACGTGGAACAGTGCTCTTACACCCAAAGTGATTAAAACCACAATGATGCTACAATATGTTCTTTAAAAACACTTTTTTAAATTTGACTGTGGAATCTTTTCAGTTAGTTCAGTTCAGGTGTTCAGTCACATTTGACTCTTTGTGACCCCATGGACTGCAGCATGCCAGGCTTCCCTGTCCATCACCAACGCCTGAAGCCTGCTAAAACTCATGTCCATTGAGTCAGTAATGCCATCCAACCATCTCATCCTCTGTTGTCCCCTTCTCCTCCTGCCTTCAATCTTTCCCAGCATCGGTATTTTTTTCAGTGAGTCAGTTCTTCACATCAGGTAGCCAAAGAACTGGAGCTTCAGCATCAGTCCTTCCAGTGAATATTCAGGACTGATGTCCTTTAGGACTGACTGGTTGGATCTCCTTGCAGTCCAAGGGACTCTCAGGAGTCTTCCCCAACACCATAGTTCAAAAGCATCAATTCTTCAGCACTCAGCTTCTTTATGGTTCAACTCTCACATCCACACATGACAACTGGAAAAAACTATAATTTAACTAGATGGATCTTTGTTGGCAAAGTAATATCTCTGCTTTTTTTTTTTTTAATCTCTGCTTTTTAATATGCTGTCTTTGTTGGTCATAGCTTTTCTTCCAAGGAGCAAGCGACTTTTAATTTCATGACTGCAGTCACCATCTACAGTGATTTTGGAGCCCAAGAAAATAAAGTCTCTCATTGTTTCCCCATATATTTGCCATGAAGTGATAGGATCAGAAGGCATGATCTTGGTTTTCTGAATGTTGACTTTAAAGCCAGCTTTTTCACTCTCCTCTTTCGCTTTCATCAAGAAGCTCCTCAGTTCCTCTTCGCTTTCTGCCATAAGGGTGGTGTCATCTGTGTATCGGAGGTTATTGATTATTTATTCTGGCAATCTTGATTCCAGCTTGTGCTTAATCCAGCCCATCATTTCCCATGACATACTCTACATATAAGTTAAACAAGCAAGGTGACAATATACAACCTTGATGTACTCCCTTCCCAAATTGGAACCAGTCCATTGTTCCATGTCCGGTTCTAACTGTTGCTTCTTGACCTGCATAGAGATTTCTCAGGAGGCAGGGAAGGTGGCCTGGTATTCCCATCCCTTTAAGAATTTTCCAGAGTTTGTTGTGATCCATACAGTCAAAGGCTGTGGCATAGTCAATGAAGCAGTAGTAGGTGTTTTTCTGGAACTCTCTTTGCCTTTTTAATGATCCAACAGATGTTGGCAATTTGATCTCTGGTTTCTCTCCCTTTTCTAAATCCAGTTTGACCATCTGGAAGTTCTTGGTTCACAAACTATTGAAGCCTCACTTGAAGGATTTTGAGCATTACTTTGCTAGCATGTGAGATGCAGTAGTCTGAACATTCTTTGGCACTGCCCTTCTTTGGGACTGGAATGAAAATTGACCTTTTCCAGTCCTGTGGCCACTGCTGAGTTTTCCAAATTTGCTGCCATACTGAATGCAGCACTTTCACAGCATCCTCTTTTAGGACTTGAAATAGCTCAACTGGAATTCCATCACCTCCACTAGCTTTGTTCATAGTGATGCTTTCTAAGGCCCACTTGACTTCACATTCCAGGACGTCTGGCTCTAGGTGAGTGATCACACCATTGTGATTATCTGGGTCGTGATGATCTTTTTTGTACAGTTCTTTTGTGTATTCTTCCCACCTTTTCTTAATTATCTTCTGCTTTTGTTAGGTCCATACCATTTCTGTCCTTTATTGTGTTCATCTTTGCATGAAATATTCCCTTCATAGCTCTAATTTACTTGAAGAGATCTCTAGTCTTTCCCATTCTACTATTTTCCTCTATTTCTTTGCACTGATCACTGAGGAAGGTTTTCTTACCTCTCCTTGCTATTCTTTGGAACTCTGCATTCAGATGGCAATAGCTTTCCTTTTCTCTTTTGCCTTTCACTTCTCTTCTTTTCTCAGCTGTCTGTAAGTCCTCCTCAGACAACCATTTTGCCTTTTTGCATATCTTTTTCTTGGGGATGGTCTTGATCACTGCCTCTTGTACAACATCACAAACCTCTGTCCATATTTCTTCAGGCACTCTGTCTATGAGATCTAATCTCCTGAATCTATTTGTCACTTCCACTGTATAATCGTAAGGGGTTTGATTTAGGTCATATCAGATGGCCTAGTGGTTTTCCCTACTTGCTTCAATATAAGTCTGAATTTTGCGATAAGGAGTTCATGATCTGAGCCATAGTCAGCTCCCAGTCTTGTTTTTGCCGACTTTATAGAGCTTCTCCATCTTCAGCTGCAAAGAATATAATCAATCTGACTTCAGTACTGACCATCTGGTGATGTTCATGTGTAGAGGCGTTTCTTGTGTTGTTGGAAGAGGATGTTTGCTATGACCAATGCATTCTCTTGGTAAAACACTGTTAGCCTTTGCCCTGATTCATGTGGCACTCCAAGGCCAAACTTGCCTGTTACTCCAGGTATCTCTTGACTTCCTACTTTTGCATTATAGTCCCCTATGATGAAAAGGACATTTTTTTTGCTGTTAGTTCTAAAAGGTCTTGTAGGTCTTCATCAAACTGTTCAACTTCAGCTACTTCAGCATTAGTAGGATCTATTCCTTGCGGCATATGAACGCTAATTTGTGGAGTGTGGGATCTAGTTCTCTGATTTGGGATTGAACCCAGGCCTCCAGCACTGAGAGCATGGAGTCTTACCTATCAGACCCAGGATATGTTCCTTAAGATAGAGCACTTTAGAGTGAACATGGGTATAACTAATAGTTATGTCAGGACAACAGCATAAAATGGGACTTAAGTGGATAAACTAGGACACGTGGCTACTTATAAACTATTAGGGAAGGTTAACCACCCATCCTAGCACTCATGTGTGAGAATAATTTCTGAACATCAGGAACCTGTAAGAAATGCAGCATTGTTGAACATACATCCTAGTGAGAGTGATGCAATGTCATAGGGTGATCACATCTTCAGGTGGCAGAGGAAAACAGCCACACCGACCAAGAGATCAACAGACATATGGAACTTTTGTTTTGAAACAACCTTACTCAAGGCATCACCCTTGAACTGAAGTCATTAGGCAGAAAAATCATGAATTCTGTAAGGGTCCTGAGGAGACTCTGTTTCCCCTCAAAGTAACTGCACTGATGTAAGGCCAGCTCAGGAGGAGATAGGATAAACCAGGAGAATATAAAGTGGGACGCTGGAAGTGATGCTCAGAGCGGGAGAAAATGCATCAACAGGGGTAAAGGAACAGGGGGAACAAGAAGCTGAGGATGTCAGCTCCAGCAAGGAAGGTGTTCTTCGTCTTGGAATCCACAAGTGCAGCCCTGGCATTCAGAAGAGTGGCTGACAACTAGCGATTGTTCAACAAACATCTGTTCACTGACGGAAAAAGTGGGAGGATTAGCTTGATGTGAAGAGTGAGGCCTGGAGGAAGGCAAAACTCATGACCATCCGAGGTAGGCTCAGGAATAAAACCCAAGCTTCTCAACTTCAGCCTGACCTCCAGGGTCTGTGGGAATCACTAGACAGTCTTTTGAGCTTCCCAACCGTCTTCTGTGAACACAGCTCCTTCCCTATCCCGCCACTCTGCCACCATACCCTGGGGGCCCCTGGAAGATCCAAAGGGAGAGAAGTTCCTTCTCTGCCCTCCCCAGCCCCAACTCATCCTTCCTCAAGCTCTGACTGCATGGCCAGTGCTACGCTCTACGGTCTCGCCTGCCACCAGCTCTTTCCTTTAAGCTTTTCCTTCTGCTCTGTCTTCTGCAAGAGAATAGCAGCAGCCCCTATGTCTGTTTTCTGCCCACATAAACCAGCCCAGCTGGGGACACACGCTAAGGGCTGGTATCCAAACACCTCTGTTCATGTAGGGGTTCCCCTACCTTCCGGGTGAGTACACGAGTCTCTAGGCAGAGGTGGTGAGTATGGGATAACGCAGTAGGTGGAAGATGTGGGTTTGGTAGGGGTGCTGCTCCAGGTGGGAGGAACCACATTAAGAGAAGTGGAGGGCTTGTAAGCATTCAAACAACGAGACTGCAGGGTGGACGGACTGGGTTGAGACATGTCACCTTGTGGGGCGCACAATCTGTTAGCAGCTGCTGGGTCTCCAGCCAGGGCAGCTACCTATCCTTCCTATCAGGAAACCAAACCGTCTCATCAGCCCCACGGGAAATCTTCTAGCCGCCTCCCCACCCCACCACCACCACCAAAGACTTGGGGGTGGAGATCACGGTTACCTGTTTTCTTCTTGAATTCCCTTCCGGTCGAGAGGGAAAAGCTCAGACAGCCAGTAGAAGCCTCGTAGACAAGCTGATAAGGCGAGTTCACGCCCATGGCTGGGATATTCGTAAAGGAATCTGGAGTGGAACAGAGAGGGATGCTGCTTACAGTTTTCTAATTTTAATTTTTTAACCAAGAGTACAATAATGAACTTTCTGTCCTAGTCATATGGTAGGCCCGATATTCTGAAGTGCCCTGTTGTTACAAAACCACAAATTCTGGAAGAAAAAGATTTTTACTGCTGGAGAAGGCTCAGAGTGACTAAGAGAAATCTTGAAAAGTCTCCTCTACAGTGTCCCCCCTGCTTAGCCCCCAATCTCTCTCAAGGATGAAATGACATCAGAGCAGGGAAGAGAAGGCAGGCACAAAAGGTGATGTTATTCTAAGCATAAATGCAGATGTAACTGCTACACTAGGTCAAGAGACTAAACATGGGGCTAGCTAGAAGAGAAGTTAGAGTTATCTACTCCCCTTCTCCAAGCCACAGAAATCAGATGCTTCTGCAACAGATCAGTCTCTTGCAGAATCACACGGTCATGTACGAAGTCACTTGATAGCAGGCCACTTAAGAATTAAAATGTAGCACCCCTTTACTTGCGGAAAATCTTGGTCACACTTCCACAAACTTCATCAAATCATTTGCTTATTCTTCCCCAAATACAATCATTTCACATGCTGGGCATGAAATTGTTGGGAAATGTCAAGTAATTCATCACACCTCATTCAAATTCATAAAGAAAATGGCAAACATGACCTTCTAAATAGACAAAACCTGTACCCAGAGACTGCACATTGAATGATATGAACCAAAGACGATCACCTTCACTGGTAACCCAAAGCCAGAAATTAGGACCACATGAAAAGAACTAATAATAGCCAATTCTGAGAAAGATGGAATAAAACCAGTCAGTCCTACTGGTGCAGAGAAAATTCACCAAGAAGGCAGTATTTAATAAGAACTATATACATCCTGAGACCTTCTGCCCAGGAATCCTCTCTCCTCGGAGAGTAATCTTAATAACCAACACAACAGTGATAAGAACCAATATGCATGAAGTTGCATATTACAACGCATATTATACTAATAGCAAGAAACCTGGAAGCCTAAGCATTCGGTTAATTATAGAACACGGACATCAGAAGAACTCTACACTCACTTAGGATGACAACTGTAAAGGCGTAGTCATGTTGGAATACACTGTGTCTGTTAAGTAAAGAAAACTGAAAAATAGAAAAATTATAGTATCCTTAGAAAAATATATATACATGTGCAAATACACACACAGAGAGAAGAACCACAAAGGGAACTACAAAAGTAAAAAATAGCTATTATATAAAAGTGGCAAGACTATGTTTTCTTTTTGCTGTTTTATTTCATAATACGGCCATCAGCTAAAAATCAAGCAGCAGTCCAGTTTTCTTTCCTGACATGTCAGGACTAGAGAGGAGAAAAGACAGGAAGTAATTTTATTACTAAGGAAATGCTGCCTTAGCAATGGGTATACTCTACTTACAGCATTCGAGGAATGCCACTCCAGACTCAGTTACAGCTTGGGTCTACCTCAGTCATCAGAGGGAACCAAAAAGCAAAACTCACGCAAAACAAATCACTAGGCATTGGAATCTTCTTCTTAAAGCCCTCCTAGGATGAATGCTTTCCCAAAGGAAACAGCTTGCTCCCTCCTTTATATTTTGCCATTCAGATTTTCTTTTCAAACTCTAGGTTTATTTGAAGGAGCATCAGGAATAGCTGTGCCAACAAGAGGTATTTCCTGCGGGAGCGTGATGCATGAGAGGCTTGCTCAGCACTCCTCTGGTGCAGGCAAACATCACCAGCAGGCTCTCTGCAAAGTCTCCTCCACCAGGTTAGCCACAGGCCACGAGGGAAGCCACTGTGTCCCAGGTGGAAGCCTGTGGCCCCCAAAGATGCGTAGGCACCCTGTGAGGCGGCGCGCCAAAGGGACACCTGCTTCATTTTCAGGGTCAGGAAACACACCGTTCAGGAAGGAGGGCACAGCTCGCAGGCTTGAGGGTGGGTGGCTGGGCCAGGCTACCCGTTCCCCTCCGAAGGACTCGCCTACCCACGACAGACCACCGGGCGGCTGTCTCCCAGACGGAGTGGCGCTCCAAGCCCCGTGCGGAGTGCAAGGTGCAGAACTCCATGTCTGCTGGCAGCCTTCTGCGTGAACAGGGCGTCACCAGAGGGCCTGTTATCAGAGCAGGTCTGACCCTGAACACAACGGGCAGAGTGTGTTCTCATAAAACAGAAAGAAACCCATGTGTGTGCACACTCAGTTGTGTCTCTTTGGGGCCCCATGAACTGTAGCCTGCCAGGCTCCTCGGTCCATGGAATTTCCCAGGCAAGAACACAGGAGTGGGTTTTCATTTCCTCTTCCAGGGAATCTTCCCCGCCCAGGGATTAAACCCAGATCTCTTGTGTCTCCTGAGGTGGCAGGTGGATTCTTTACCACTGCACCCCCTGGGAAGATACTTCATGGTAAACAGTTGGGGTATGCTTGATCGGGACTTTACCTTAAGAAAGGAAACCAAAGTTTACCAAAATAACCTTCTCTAGCTTATATTTATTGGAGAAGGAAATGGTAACCCACTCCAGTATTCTTGCCTGGAGAATCCCAGGGATGGGGGAGCCTGGTGGGCTGCTGTCTATGGGGTCACACAGAGTCGGACACGACTGAAGTGACTTAGCAGCAGCAGCAGCTTATATTACCCTAAGTCCACTGATATTGTAGGCACATGCCTAATTCTTAAAAGAAATAAAAACTGTTGGTTTTTTCAGATGGTGTGATTTTTTTTTTTCTGAATGGTTGTATGACAGTAATAAAAATGAGTCCCTTCACATCTGCCTTTTGCAAAAAGGTCCAAATTTGTTTGTACTGTTAACCCTTTGATACCCAAGTCATCCTTTCTGCATGGAGTGGTCACCCTGGCCAACTCTCCTGCCCTTGGCAACAGTTTTGCTTCTCCACATCACTCACGGGTGGCTTCATGTGGACACCCAGCAGCTCTCTAACATCATTCTCACGGAGTTCATGAAATCCCACATTTCCCCCCAAGCCTTGCAGTTTTACTGTGTAATTTATTTGCCCTGTGTGTTCATGTATTATCATCAGATGTTTAGCCTCTGACCATCAAGGGCAGCCTAACAAACTATCAGAGGACAGGGAGAGACACTAAAAAGGGGATGGATTTTATAGGTTAGGGAAAATGGTTATGGGTTATAAATTTATTATGCTTCCCCATCAAGGTTCCTAACAGCGAGGACTTTCGGGCATTTGAAATGAATCCTTCTATATCCACCAAGCTTAAGAGATACAACAGTACAGATGTTACTTAACTGCTGTCTTTTAAATCATGCTCCCCTTCCCACTATCAGAGATCATGTCCTCTAGCTCTATGTCTATTATTTCAGGCCCTCTGATTATTCCCATTCAGCTTTGGTCCTTATACTTTGTATAATGTACACAAAAGCAGTATGCTATAATTTTGTTATTGTACACTTTATTTAAATGGCATTATACCAAATGTATCTTCTGTAACTTGCTTTCTTTTTTTTGCTTAACACCATTTTTTAATCTTATGTTGATGTGTGTGCTTCAGTGCATGATTCATTTCCACTTCTCATTATGCTCCATCATCTAAAGACTGTAATTTTTCTCTTGTTGATGAACATTTTCCATCCCAAACAATTCTGCAATAGACACTGTGATATGACTTCTAACGTGTGTGTGAGTTTCTCTAGGGCAGTGCAGTTCTCACGTGTGGCCTGGTATGAATCCACACAGGCCATGACCAGGTGAATACAATAACTGAGGAGAAACATTTAGAAGTCTATGTGCCATCCTGATGTTCATGTGACAATATCATGTTTGGAAACGGGGTGATCCACAAGGGACTGGAAATTTTACAAAATGGTCCTTCACTGAAGAGCATTTAAGAGGCAGGGCTCTAGGGAATGACTCAGCAGAGAAACTGCTGGGCAGTACAATGCTAGAGCATCTCCCCCCTCGCAGACACCACCACCCTGTTCTCCACAGGAACTGCACCAATATGCACACTCAGCTGCAGCAGGTGAGAATCCACACTGCTTCGCATCCACCTCAACTCTTGGAAACGTCAAATGTTAAAGCTGGGGACTTGACCTTTCCACTGCACTCTTGTTGGTACTGTCCGACTTTTCACCTAAGAGCTGAAACTCAGGTACCCACCTTTCCCCATCTGTCCAGCACTGCCACAATTTCTCCCAATGGTGCCAATCAGGAAGTCAAAAGCCATCTCTTTGGCATTGAGGTGCAGGAGCTGGCTGGCCTCCACGAAGCGCTTTGTAATGTCCAAGGGGTTGGCATCTCCTAAGAAAGTCATCAAAGGCAACTACTCACTTTTATCCAGGGTGAGGAAAGTGCTTCTAGAAAAGGACTTCCCTAAGTGGCCCTGAAGTAAGGGGGAGTGAAGATCTATTCCCAGGGTAAGGAGGTGTAAGGGGCTCCTAATGAGGGCCTGGAGCTCCAAAGATCTCCAGGTGGCCCCAGTCCTCTGCCCTCTCCCCCTTCTCTCTCCCACCCACAGGCCTGGAGACTGATTCTCTCCCACCCACAGGCCTCTCGTTGCTGCTGCTCAGTTGCTAAGTCGAGTCTGACTCTTTGCTGCTCCACTGGCTGCAGTGCGCCAGGCTTCCCTGTCCTTCACTGTCTCCTGGAGTTTGCTCAAACTCATGTCCATTGAGTTGGTGATGCCATCTAAGCTGATGCTACTGGTATTTAAAATAACAGCACCCAGAAGGCTTCATCAATGATGGGTTCCCAGGTCCCCGATAGTGGGATGAGAGACCCTTATCGTGGACAGACCCCGGTTCTCACTACTCTCCTGCTTCTGGCTACCAACCAGCCCTCCCAATTCGCCCCCTCCTCCTGGGTGCTGCCTCCGTCTACCACTGTATCATTTCCACAAACTGGGCCCTTCAATACCTCGGACCTCACACTGTGCTCACCGTCAACCTCTCAACCTGGGCTTGGCAAAGCTGGAGGGATGGGAGGACAACATGGGGAACGGAGGGGGAGGGGGTGGTCTCAGGAAGTAGTTGAGTTGCAAAGCAGACCCTTGGCTGCCACTTCTCCACAGCACGTCCTTGTAGACCTGTCTGGGGAGGGTATGGCGGACACACACCTGCCCAGGCCAGACCCTCTGGGCCCAGAAAAATGAGGCACGCTTCACAGAGCCAGCCTTGGCCAACTTACCAGACACAGACTCCAGCATGGCCTTCATCTTCAGGCTGAGGAGCTCGGTCAGCAGGTGGATGGACTGCCGCTGGAACGTGTGCAGGGTCTCCTGGCTGGACTGCCTGCGGCGGCCATGGGTGGGAGAGTGCGTGAATTTGGCCGGCCCGGTGGAAGCGGGCAGCATCGGCGGCGGAGGCGCTGGCAGGGGCGGCTTCTTCTGGACGGGGGCCTGCACGGGGGCTGATTCCATAAGCACCACGGGCGGGGCGCCAATGCTGATCTCCAGGCCCAAGATGTCGGAGGGGGTAGGGACCATGGGGTCGGTGATCAGCTCCTCCCAGGTGAACTCAAAGATGTTTCTGATGCCCTTGGGTACAGAAATGCCTGCGCTCCGGCAGCCGACGAGCAGCCTGGAGACATGGGCCAGCAGCTTGGGGGCCGTGGCAGTGCACTGCAGGTACAGGTCTCGGTTACTCTTGACGTCATTCATGGCACTAGAGCACGCACACTGCTAGGTGATGCTGTCCATTCTAGACAAGCGGGACTTTCAGCTGTCGGCGGCTTGACAGCCTGAGCGCTGAATGAGAGCCTACGTTCCCACCTAAGGCCAGCTCTCGGGAGAGACGGACGTGCTGAAACGGTCCTCACAGGTCACCGAGCTGGTGCATCCTACGTGGGAGGGCAGACGTATCGCTGGCCACTCTCCCTGGCAGAGGGGTGCCACCCGACCCTGCGCCCCCTCCCGGGACGCGCCAGAGGCCAACCTAGTGAGCCGCGACGGACGGGCCTGGGGAGAAGCAAGTTCCCCACGTGGACCCTGGACTAGAGCGAGGGGAAGGGAAAAGGTTCCAGGGCACCTCGAGGAGTCAGAGATCGGAGGATGGAGGTTCTTCTTCTGGTCTCTCAATAAAAACCTGCAAAAATAAAAAAGATAAAAAAGATGATTGGTCCCCGCTGGGGGAAGGTGACACGGAAACTCCTAGCTGCGAGGCAAGGATGGGCCTGGATTCAACCTGTACCTCCAAGGGCAGAAGGGAGAGACCGAGGAGGATGAGCTTTTTAATCCAATGACTAGTGTCACTTACCACATCTCATCAAACCTAGAACTTCAGGCAACTCCTGCTACTGCAGCCTTCTCATCAGTTCTACCACTGGGCCTCCTAACAACGCACTCCCCACCGCGTCCACACCTTCCTCTCCTGCCAGACAGATGCACCCTTCCACTCCTCGCTCTGTGTCCTCTGGAGCCACCCTGAGGTTGCCACTCCAGAACCGCACCCCTGGTGCAAACCCTCATTGTTTACAGTACGCTGCCCTGGTTTCATAAGGCTATTATCACTCTGGTTTCACCAATGGAGGAATTGGGGGCTTATGGAGACAGAGCTCTCTGTCGGCAGTTGTCTGTCTGCAGACTCTTGGCATAGAGACCTTTCCATGACTCCCTCACAGCCTCCCAGTTGCCTGCCCATCCATCAGCAAGAAAATCTCCAAGGAACAAGGGTGCCATAGAGCAAACCCTTCTGACATTCTGCTGGTCTGCAGATAAAGTGGCTTTCTACATCTATTTGCTGACCCTCTGGCAGCTCCAGTCCTCAGCTTCGGAGACTCAGAAAAATAGGTTCGTTTTTGAACTGATAGTCTACAGAACAAAGAGACCACTCAGAATCGTCATCTGGGCAACCAGCCAGAGGGATCTGACCCTAGCAGGCAGGGCAGATCTGTTTTAAAGCCAGGACTCAAGTGAAGAGAAGATGAATACAATCTGTGAAATGTTCACTGGTTTGAGGAACCCCACCCCACCCACTACCAGTTCCTTTCTTGTGACACTAATTTGGAAGACACGCCTTACAAACCGATAAACTCTGGCTTTTAAAAGTTTTATTGTGATACAATTCACATACCATACAATTCACTCTTTTCAAAGTGTACAGTGGTGTTTAGTATAGGTGCAGTTGTGCAACAATCACCACTAATTTTGGAAGATTTTCATCACCCCCCAAAGAAACCCATTAGCACTCACTCCATTCCTCCTCCCCGCAGGCAACCACTAATCTGCTGTCTGTGTCCACATATCTGCCTGTTCCAGACATTTCACAGGGATGGAATCACACACTATGCAGTCTTTTGTTAACTTGCTCCTTTCGTTTACAATTAAGTTTCTGAGGTTCCATGTCATGGGAAGTGTCAGTCCTTCACTCATATATCCCATTATATGCAGAGACCACAATTTGTTGATCCATTCAGTGTTTCACGACACTTCCGTTGTTCCCACTTCTGGCTGTTACGAACAGTGCTCCTGTGAACATTCCAGTACAAGTTGTTGGGCGGATGGAGGCTTTCACTCTCCTGGGTTGGGAGCCAGGAATGGAACTGCTGGGTCACATGGTAACTCAGTGTCTAACATTTTCAGGAACTATCAGGCTGCTTTCCAAAGTGGCCGCACCATTCTACAGTTCTTTTTGCAAAACCAGTATTGTATGAGGGCTTCAACTTCTCCACGGCCTTGTCAACACTTGTTATACTGTTTTGATTCTACCGACATCCTAGAGGGTATGAAGTGCTATCTTACTGGGGTTGTCATTTGTACTTCTCTAGACAGCATATTAAAAAGCAGAGACATTACTCTGCCAACAAAGGTCCGTCTAGTCGAGGCTATGGTTTTTCTAGTGGTCAGGTATGGATGTGAGAGTTGGACTGTGAAGAAAGCTGAGCGCCAAAGAATTGATGCTTTTGAACTGTAGTGTTGGAGAAGACTCTTGAGAGTCCCTTGGAAAGCAGGGAGATCCAACCAGTCCATCGTACAGGAGATCAGTCCTGGGTGTTCATTGGAAGGACTGATGCGGAAGCTGAAACCCCAATACTTTGGCCATCTCATGCGAAGAGACTCATTGGGAAAGACCCTGATGCTGGGAGAAATTGGGGGCACAAGGGGACAATAGAGGATGAGATGGCTGGATGGCATCACCGACTCAATGGACATAAGTCTGGGTAAATTCTGGGAGTTGGTAATGGACAGGGAGGCCTGGCGTGCTGTGATTCATGCGGTTGCAAAGAGTCGGACACAACTGAGCGACTGAACTGAAGTGACTAATGATGCTGAGCATCTTTTTGTGTGTTTATTGACCACTTTTATATCTTCTTTGGGGAAAAACCTGAAAAGGTTGAAAAGATTGAAAAACTTTTTTTTTAAGAAATGTCATTTTAAATCATCCCACCCTCGCCCTCTCCCTCAGAGTCCAAAAACATGTATATGTAAGAAATGAAGCGCCAGTCTATGTTCGATACAGGATACAGAATGCCTGGGGCTGGTGCACGGGGATGATCCAGAGAGATGATATGGGGTGGGAGGTGGGAGGGGGGTTCAGGATTGGGAGCTCGTATACACCCGTGGCAGATTCATGTCAATGTATGGCAAAACCAATACAGTATTGTGAAATAAAATAAAAATAAAATTAAAAAAAAAAGAAATGTCATTTTAAATTAAATGCACAAATAACTTCCATTTGTTACCATATATTTCTCTCTGCAGAGTTCAGCTGGAGGGGACCACGTGACTCCGTTCTGGCCTGTGAAAGGCACGTGGAGCTGCTGGGTAGGGCTCCTGCTGACATCATGGCGCCACCACAGCAGCGCTTAACCACCTGCCTCCAAACCTGTCTCACATAAGGGAATGGACCCCTGATCTCTTTAAGCCCCTTTACTCAGATCTCTCTTCCTGCAGCCAAACGTGGCTCCTGCCAGCCTGCCAGCTGTGCGGGAACAGCATCACTCCCTCCTTCCCACGCATCTTATTTTCACTGTCGCTTGTCCCTTTTCCATCACTGAGACATGGGCCTTGCCCTCAACATTCATCAGGCAGAACAGACTTGCAAAATCTGTATCATAAGGGTCACACCGCAAAAAAAAAAAAACAAAAAACAGACAAAGGCCATGAAAACCCAAAGACAAAAGTCTAAAGGAAGCTGCATTGAAGCTTGTCATAGAAGACGAGTAAGAAGCCACCAGCCAGGTAGGGAAGAGAAGGCATTCTTGTTAAAGAAGAGTATGTACAAAGGAACAGAGACATTTAAAGCATAGAGGGTTCAGGGAACCACAAAACACCTCAGGATGGTTGGGGCTTGGGGCTCTACAGGGGTGCAGCAGACAAAGCTGAAAAAGTTTCTAGAATCAGATCTTGAAGGGCCTTATATGCTACGCCGAAGAACTTGCATGTTATATACCATCCTTAGTACAAGTACTCAAATGTATCGTCTTTGCCAGGTGCAGCCCATGTGGTCTCTGCAAACCACGGCAGGCACCATGTCTTCTTCCCCTTTTCCAGTCTCCATGACTCTCAGCAAGACACCAAGTAAGCTGCCACATGACAGAAGGTGAAAAATATTTATGGCATCAAAGTCCAACAGATAGCCTAACAGACCCACAGAGACAGCTGTACACAAAGCTGCAATGAACGATTCCCACAAAGAAACGAAAAGAGCATGGAAGTTTGTAAAGGATATGAAAAATGACCGTCTTCATTCCAGCATCTTCGAAGTTTTGCTGCCCGCCTCCTCTGTCCCAGGCCAGGGGAAGGACAGAGATGAGGGGCACACACGTGGCAAATCGGAGTGCTCGCTGCCAGGCAGAAGGGGAACCCAGAAAAGGCAGTGTCACCGGGCAGCTAACAGCACAGTCCCCATGACCTCAAGCCTGGAACTTGCGGACTCTAGACCCTGCTTCCCGGGACAAGGATTAAATGAGGTCGCATGTGTTAAGGGCTGGCACAATGTCTAGCAAAGTGCTCAGTGAATGTTAAGCAGAAAAAGATGATTACTTGAAGGCTGTAGGATGGAAATGACAGAAACTGGTCCACAAGTTGAAGCTGACTAGTGAGCAGGACAGGAGGAGCACGGCAGGTGATGGCAAAAGCCCTGCTTCAGGCTGGAGGCCCTAAGAACCTGGCAAACTCGGGGAACTACATGTAACTCCAGGAGGCCACAGGTTATCGGCAGGGTTGGGGGCAGGCAGCAGCCTGCTGAGAGGAGCTGGTATAAACCGCTGAACGTGGACTTCATCTTGCATGTGATGGGAAGCCACGGAAGGACTGCAAGCAGAAGTGGCATCTGTACAGAGGGCGCTCCTCCCAGGGGGGCCGGCAGTGTGTTGGGGAGGAATGAGACACGTAACTGCAGTGTGACAGGCCGAGGAGAGCTGTACCCACTGCACCCCGACTTCTGCATAGAAAAGCAACTCCCAGCCGCTGCACCTCAAAGAGTACTTCAGAAGGCACAGACCCAGTGAACTCCCAGGGGTGTACCCTGGAGCAGCAGAACAAGGATGGCAAGTGGGCAAGTCCTGAACGGGCTCCGGGGAAACCAAGGGCACCTGACCAAGAAGGAAGCTGACGGGGAAGTGCAGGCATGGACATGAAAGAGAGAAGGGCGTATTTCCCTCTCGTTAGTGCCAGTGACTCAAGAATACGTTTTGGGGTAGAAGTTGTAGCCAGCTGTATATTTAAAGTCAAAGCCAAACTCAGCCCCCTCAGGTGACCTGGTCCCGGCTTTCTTTGCTCTTTTCTCTAGTTTCTGCCTCTCTTTAGTTTTAACCAGAACGCTTTTGATAAGGATGGTGAGCAGTCCTGATGTAACCGTGTGACCACCATCGGAGAGTCAATGCAGCTTCAGGCTAGGACACGCAAGAGGAAAGAGGCAGAAGTGGAAACAGGAACATTAACAGACGCTGTCCTCTCCATTCAATACATAAAGAATATTCTGGTCAGATGTATGAACCCTCTAGCAGATGAGAGGAAGAGGGGCTGCGCTATGGAGAGAAGTGGATGCGAGGAAGCAGACTGGAGCCGCATGCATAAGCCCACGCGTAGCCGCCTGCTGCCCGGCAAGGCTGACTTGTGAGACAGGAACCCTGCGGTCACCACTTGCCATCAGGCAGAGTTCACTTGAAAACCACCTCCATCCCCAACCAGCGGTATCTACTGGGGCACCAAAGGGCCCTTGAAGAGAAAGACTCATCCAGAGACATAAAAATGATCAACTTTGACCCAGTGATTTCAGTTGCCCGAGACAACAGTTTTAAAAGGAGGGACGGCAGCTGTATACACGCAGTTAAGCCAAACAAAAAGATGCCTATAGCCACTTCATTCCCCACAGTGAAATACTGCAGACGGCCAGCAACTGAGGAAGTGTTGATGACAACGTAGATTCATTTGAACCATTAGCCAGCAAAAAAAATAAACTGAGTTTGGTTCTGAGAAATAATGTTAATACACATATGTGGATGGCAGGCCTACATGATGACACATCCCATAAAGACGTATGGTGATCATAATGGGAAGCAGAGACACAGGTCTTTCTGTTTGAAGGTAAAGAGGACACTTCAGGAGAGAAAACAGTAAACAAGGGTCCCTGCAAAGATGGCAGTACATTCTCAGACGGGCTTGTGACCTAAGAGACCGCGGGGAGCAGGGCCCACTCGGGCTTCCTGGTTTCCATATCGACCCTCAACAACTGGGACTGTCTGTGAGAGAAGAATGGAGTGGGGAGTGAGGGGTCAGGAGCTATGTCCGTGTTCAAGCTCAGGGAATATGACTGGATAGAAACAGGATTCGTCATACCCCAGAAAAAGAGTTACAATCAGGCAAAACCACCACTGAACCTGTGAGCTAAGGACTGGAGAGGACGTGGCAGTTAGAAATGTAGTGGGGAAGATGCTGTTTAAACGGACGGTAGAAAAAAATATTTGTGGACACTCCTGTCACTGGAGAGATGGGACACTTACTGGGCACAGTTATATTAACACCTGAGATTTACTGAGAAACTGTAACAAAATATCAACCCTGGATCTGGGTGACGGGTTTTCACTAAACACCCTGCTTGGTCTGACTGTCCTGGTTTCCCAGTCTTCCTAGACAAGCAGCTACACCATCCCATCGTTCTCCCCACTCTGCCCACACAACGTCCGGGCCCACAGCAGCAAACACCTCGCCACCAGCCAGCCAGCAGGGCAGGTGCCGGGACCAGGGGAGTTCCGTTCCCTCTCAAGGTTTTCAGCAGGCTGACCGAGCCACTGGTCACCACTTACCTTAGCCATATAGTTTCTTACAGGAACTGCTTGACATATAGCTGACTTAGTTCGATTTACTGAAAAGAAATTAAACACATATGGCGTGGCTGCTCTGTGTTGTATTAACTGTAAAGACCAGTACCCTCGCCCATTCCAGATTCTAAATTCTACTGCCTCATCTGTATGTCACAACAAGGTCACCTGAGAGCCATCTCCCAGGCTGCACTATGGCTTTAAGAAGAAATAAATTACCCCACAAGTCTCTGGTAAACGCACAGCTAAACATGGCAGGAATCTCATGTATATGGATTTAAAGTTTCTCCTTTGGGACTTTTGCAAGCAAACAAAAGGATTTATTTAGCCAATTCAAACGAACTGTATTAAAACATACAAAGGCCTGGAGAAAAGATTACAATGAAAACAAATAACTCAAAGCAATTTCTAATCCAAGACATTTGCTTAGCTTCACAACGCCATGAACGAGGTGTGGTCATGCTTTGCGACCGGAGATTTCAGCCCTGGTGGCTCCCAAGTCAAACACAGCCAAAGGAGTAGCGTGAGCGCTTAAAGCACGGCTGGAAGAGATCTGTTTGCCGATCACTTAGTTACTAACAGGAGAATTATATGTAGTTAAACCACAAAACGTGTAAAAACAGGTCAGAGCTGTGCTGTGCATTCACTAGCACTAGACATGTGTCTTTTGAGCACCTGAAGTGTGGTATAGTATGACCAAGGAACTACCTTTTAAGTTTATGAAATTTAAAGCTTGATAATCAGTTTTGTTACTGGCCAACTCTTAAATGTTTTTAAGTGTGTTTGGATCAACTCAGGTATGTGAATCTACTTTTTCAAATGTATATTTTGTGAAATCCGAATAGAGATTGAGTATTCCTGATGAAAACTGAACATCTGAATCAAGATGTGCTAGCAGTGGGCACACAGTGGGTTTTGAGGACTGGGTGTGAAAAGAGATGCAAAGCGTCCCATTGAACTTTCTGTATATTGATGGAGCGGTGAAATATTTTGGATATTCTGAATAAATGGAGTTGACTCTTTGAACCTGGGTGTGACCTGGGAGGGCCTACGTGCGCGTGGGCCGTTCACTAACCCTGCAGCACTGCCTGCTCCACAGCCGGCTGAATGTGCAGATACGAATGCACGCACAGACGGCCGACTGTGGAGCTCGAGCGTCTACACTCTGGTGGATCCCCCCGCAGACACAGAGGGATGGCTTTATACCACAGAAAGAATTCGCTTTTTAAATGTGGCTCCTAGAAACCAAACTGACACACAGGGCTTACACCTCATTTCTACTGGGCAGTGCTGTTTCAGAGCATGGGTCTGCCGTCTAAGAACTCCAGTGCCATCTGCTGGACACACTCCTACGTAACAGGCCCAAGAGAAACGTAAGACTGAATTGTGTTAACGCTCAAGGACTCTGGGTCTGAAATGGAACAGGATGTCAACAACTAGGCACAAGATACTCAACTAATTTGTATGCTGTGAAAGGGGAATTCGAACGAGGCTTGTAGGTTTTTAAATCCTAGAGAAAATCCAACTTACAGTTATTAGCTGACAGTGACCATGAGCCAATGAGCACGGACTGGTCTGCTTTCCACCGTGGGTGCCCTGGGTAAGGACAAGAGGTTATTTGGGTGCCCTTCCCACAACCACTGCCTCCCATAAAAGTGAAAGTGTTACCTGCTCAGTCTTGTCTCTTTGTGACCCCATGGACCGTAGCCCGCCAGGCTCCTCTGTCCATGGAATTCCCCAGGCAAGAGTACTGGAGTGGGTTACCATGCCCTCTTCCAGGGGATCTTCCTGACCCAGGGATCAAACCCACGTCTCCTGCATTGCAGGCGGACTCTTTACTGTCAGAGCCACCAGGGAAGCCCACTGCCCCCCGTGCTCGTAGGCTTCCTGCTGCCGGCCCATCCCTTCTATACAGCCCGCCTCTCTAGGCCCTCTGCTCTCCCTAGGTGCACTACCTTCTGCCCCTCCCTCTGCCTTACACACGCTCTTCCCATCTCCCTCATATTTGCCTAGAATTTACCTTCTTCTCTTTTCTTGTTTTCCCTTATGACCCTAGGATACCTAACAATTTTGTTTTTCTTTTTAGTACTCCAATTTCTGTCCCCTCTCCATTTGTCCTACAAGCTGTTTCAGCTGGTTTTACAGAAATGTTGAAGTCTTTGGTCCACTTTGAGGTGGTTTTGTACATGGCGTGAGTTAAGTGTCCAAGTTCATTCTTTTGGAGATGGAGAGTCAACTGTCTCAGAATCATGTTGAGATCTATTCTTTCCCACCACTGTCAAAAATCAAGTGACCACAGATGTATGGGGTTTATTTCTGGACTCTCAATTGTTTCATTTTTTATTAAATACATCAGAACCACACTGTTTCAATCCTGGTATCTTTGTAGTAAGTCTTGAAATAAAGAAGTAAGTCCCCCAACTTTGTCCTTTTTCAAAATTGTTTTAGATATTCTGGGTCTCTTGTAATTCCATGCAAATTTTAGTTTGATAATTTCCGCAAAAAAGGAAGCTGGGTCAGTTGGTTTTCATGAATTATTTTTGCTAGGAGATGTATTTGCCTGATCAGGCTGACAAAATGACCTTTTGTAGGTCTTGCAACTCTGCCCTTGATCTGGACTTCAGAGGTTAAGTTTGTAAGGATTTGGGATTTTAATACTGCTCAATACTGGGGTTAAACACAAAGAGCAGAGGGTGCTGGAGAAAGCGTGAGTCTGGAACACGCACCTAAAGCATCTGCCACTTGGATACCACATGACGAGTCACTGATCCTGGGCTCCAGCTTGCAATCTGTAATGAGAATGGGACCCTCGCATCAATACTGCCGTGCTGTGGAGTGGAGACCACGGGCTTCTGCGGGCCCTTGGAAGATCTGCTCCAGTGCCTTCTTACAGGACTCACTGGCGAGGGAGGGAGTCTAACACTCACTCTAACAGCCCGGTGGGCCTGGTGGCCGACTTCTGCTGCTTGTCTGGAGCTGTGACGAGGACACTGGGAGAGGACACAGATGGTACCCAGGCACAGGAGGTCCTTCTGGAGCACTGGTAACCCACCCGTTGTTAGCAAAGACAAAGGGATCTAGCAGCCCCTCACTCCAGCCCAAGTCCATCCCACTCAGGCTGGGATGAGTCGGCTCCCAGGTGAGATGAGGGCCGAGATCCGCAGCACCAGAAGAGCGGGCGGAGCTGAAAAACTGACTCTGATGGCTAAGAAGCATCTCGCTCGCTGACGAGGCCCAGCAGCCTCCACGTGTGCCCATCACTCAATGAACGCTTACTGAATGCCTACTCTGCAAGTGACATCAACATCTTCTTTTCTGGACTACAAAGTCCTCCCTGGTCTTCCTGATCATTTCAAATGATACCCTAAATTCTCCACCAGTGTCAGGGTCCTCCTGGAGACCAGATCATTTCGTACCCGAATGTTCCCTTCTGTGCTACCGTTTGAAAGGCTGAAATTCTTCCTAACAGATGCTCCATCAACTGACTTGGAAGCTGAATGCTTGGAACAAAGACATCTGCCAGCGAGCACTGGCAAAAGCAAAGAGATGGAGCCTTTAAATCTGAGTAAGTCATCGGAGTGGGCATGAGAGACAGGATTACAGATTCCTTAGGATTACAGATTCCTTAGTATCAAATATTACAGAATATGTCTACTCTACCTCAGCTCACGTGTAAATCCAGATGAACTGGTGTCTCCATACCGATCAGAATGAAATCAACAGCTAAGTGGCCAGAGTTCCCACAGTACCATTCACTTTCTTCCCTGCTGACAAATATAGCCTGAAGTCTGGGTCTTCAGGGAAAGGACAGGAAGAGAAAGTTACAATTCAGTCCCTAAAGTTATTTTCTCCACTGTGGGAGAGGAAGCCACCGTTAACAGTACAGACCCAAGTTATGGTGTTTTTAACTTCATGTTACTTGTTTATAATATGATATCATATCATCCAGAGTTTCAAAAGTGACCGTCGGGGCTTGTGGCGGGCTGCTGGGGGCAGGAGCGGATGACGTCTGTGACGCGCAGGGGTCCTGGCTCTGGCCAGAGTGCTGCCCCGGGTCCCTCTGTGCAGGGGCAGGTCGGCTCCACGCCTGGCTGCTCAGAGACTCGGTTCTCTTTTGGTCCACAAAGTAATACGATGGTGGCGCAAACTCAGGGTCTCTCTCAGCCCGGAGATCTGACTGCCTCTTCGACCAGTATCCAAAGGAAAAGTCTAGTAAAAAATAAAGTGTTATTAGAACTGATTATTGAACCATTTGAATGTTTTTAGTTTTTAACTGTCATATGTACTTCTTAAAAGCCACCTTACATTCTCCGGAGGACTCAACTACAAGGTGCGTACAATGCCTACAGAAGTACATGGAAGGAACCAGGCTAAGAAAAAAGAGTGGAAAGTCCCACAGAGAAAAGCTCAAGGAAGGTTCTGTGGAGAAAGAAGGCTGGCAGGTTCTGGAGACAATGCCAAAAAAGCACTGAAACAGAAATAACGAAGTGTTTAAATCATTTGCTTGACAAGTTCTAGGTACTTCAGAGCAAAACGCAAGTTTTGTCCTCTACTGAGCATTAGAAGACACAAACGGCGCTGTCCAGAGCTATCTGTCTCTAACAGCGGCACAAACCCAGGCCAGGCACCATCTGCGTCTTTTACTTGAGTCGTGGATCTCACAGGCTTCAACGGTTTAAGCGAATGTACCACTGAAATGACTGTTTTCAGAACGGCATAAACCAGTGTCTTCCCAGAGAGGTCACTGCAGGTACCACAGTGTCTTTACAGAAAAAAACTTAAAGAAAAATCTGCATGACCTAGTGGAACCATATGTGAATTCAAGTTAATACACTTGGACACAGATTGTTTTCAAGAGAGCACAAAAGAGACTGTTAAAAACACAGACTACATTAAATACCAAATATTCCTAAGACTTTAAAAAAGCAATTCCGGACAGACGGTAGCCCGAAGCTGTAAAACCACCGACCCCTGAATTTCCAAAACCTGCCCTCAAGTGCGTCTTTAAAATACCTCATCCTTTAGGTATGATGCCCTGCAGACCCTAGTCTTTTATATCACACTTTCTAGTGCTCCTGGTTTTTGAGAAGAAACAAGCTCAAGGACCTAGAGAATCCTTTAAGTTTCCCAGGACCACCAAGACTCACCAGAATCACAGTCTGCTCAGGAGAACCGACCCCTCACCTTTCCCTCTGTCCCACTCGCAGACATGTGGCACCGCGGGTCTGGTATCCTTCCCCTCCTGAACCAGAATCACAGTCTGCTCAGGAGAACCGACCCCTCACCTTTTCCTCTGTCCCACTCGCGGACGTGTGGCACTCCGGGTCTGGTATCTTTCCTCTCCTGAACGATGACTTCTACTTTGCTACTCTGAGCAGCTGTACGAGGAGCTGGCGTGACCTCTGGTTCTGGGGGCAAAGGCCCAATAACATCTCCATCTATTTTTGTAAAGGAAATAAGACTTCATTACGATAAAGCTTACGACTACTTTAAAAAGTTAAATAGAACATACTTATCCTGAGAGTACAAGCAATACCTGGTATTCACTGAGCACCTATTATACGCCAGGTTGTGGGCTCAGTACTTTGTGTACACAGTAGTTCACTTAGCTCTTTAACAACCCAAACTGAGGATTGGAACTCCATTTTATCCCCATTTTACAGTTAAGGAAAATTAACATCAGAAACGCTACAAAAGTAAATAGTGAAGAGCCAGGAATCTAACCCAGATTGGATGGATTTCAAAGTCTCTGTTTGACACTATGCCACCCCACTTCCCCTGATCAACAATCGAAGGACCAGAAACCCTTCAATTACTCAAAGAAAGAATCTCAAGCAAAGCAAGGGTGACGAGAGCTGGAGCCTGGTGACAGTCTGTAGGCTGTTCAAGTCTGGCCATAGTTGAAAAGAAAACGGTGCTTTAAAAAACACTGGTGGCACTTCCTGTCTTGTGGAAATGACATGTTCAGGAGTAGAGCAAAAACAGGGAAGCAATGCACAGAGCTTAACGTGTCACAGAAGACGGCATTTATACAAAACTAAATGGACCATCTTCCAGTTTTTAAGTGTCTCAATCTCCTTTCAGCTAAACTGAAGTGAGTTCAGAATTTTAAAATGGCATGGGCTTATGTCAAAGCTAGAGAAGCTTCTATCCGCCCCACTGGGATGTAAGTGAGAAGGTTGTGTGTGAATTCCAACGCACATTCCTAGAAAGGTAGCTGGTTCCCGCCCCTTCTTCCCCAGGGCTGAATCATGAACAGGTCCCAGGGAGCTAGTGACCACGCAGGCGACAGCAACCCTCTAGGGAACGGCAGGAGCAGGAAGGCTGGAGGAGGCGGGAGAACAGGTGGCTGTCTGGGGCAGAGCTGCCACCTGCCCTGGACACCCCCAGCGCTGCAACACTAAACTCGAGGAGCAGACGTCCACCTGGTTTGAGCCAGTCTATGCAGTCTGTTGGGCAGTTCAGCCCAGANTTGCTCAGGAGAACCGACCCCTCACCTTTTCCTCTGTCCCACTCGCGGACGTGTGGCACTCCGGGTCTGGTATCTTTCCTCTCCTGAACGATGACTTCTACTTTGCTACTCTGAGCAGCTGTACGAGGAGCTGGCGTGACCTCTGGTTCTGGGGGCAAAGGCCCAATAACATCTCCATCTATTTTTGTAAAGGAAATAAGACTTCATTACGATAAAGCTTACGACTACTTTAAAAAGTTAAATAGAACATACTTATCCTGAGAGTACAAGCAATACCTGGTATTCACTGAGCACCTATTATACGCCAGGTTGTGGGCTCAGTACTTTGTGTACACAGTAGTTCACTTAGCTCTTTAACAACCCAAACTGAGGATTGGAACTCCATTTTATCCCCATTTTACAGATAAGGAAAATTAACATCAGAAACGCTACAAAAGTAAATAGTGAAGAGCCAGGAATCTAACCCAGATTGGATGGATTTCAAAGTCTCTGTTTGACACTATGCCACCCCACTTCCCCTGATCAACAATCGAAGGACCAGAAACCCTTCAATTACTCAAAGAAAGAATCTCAAGCAAAGCAAGGGTGACGAGAGCTGGAGCCTGGTGACAGTCTGTAGGCTGTTCAAGTCTGGCCATAGTTGAAAAGAAAACGGTGCTTTAAAAAACACTGGTGGCACTTCCTGTCTTGTGGAAATGACATGTTCAGGAGTAGAGCAAAAACAGGGAAGCAATGCACAGAGCTTAACGTGTCACAGAAGACGGCATTTATACAAAACTAAATGGACCATCTTCCAGTTTTTAAGTGTCTCAATCTCCTTTCAGCTAAACTGAAGTGAGTTCAGAATTTTAAAATGGCATGGGCTTATGTCAAAGCTAGAGAAGCTTCTATCCGCCCCACTGGGATGTAAGTGAGAAGGTTGTGTGTGAATTCCAACGCACATTCCTAGAAAGGTAGCTGGTTCCCGCCCCTTCTTCCCCAGGGCTGAATCATGAACAGGTCCCAGGGAGCTAGTGACCACGCAGGCGACAGCAACCCTCTAGGGAACGGCAGGAGCAGGAAGGCTGGAGGAGGCGGGAGAACAGGTGGCTGTCTGGGGCAGAGCTGCCACCTGCCCTGGACACCCCCAGCGCTGCAACACTAAACTCGAGGAGCAGACGTCCACCTGGTTTGAGCCAGTCTATGCAGTCTGTTGGGCAGTTCAGCCCAGATGGGCGTTAACTCACATAGTAAGCGCGTCTGACCACAGTACTAAAGTGTTTCCAAGCATGTTGACAGACAAATGGGGTAAGCTGTCTCTACCCACATCTCTACCTTGGTACGCTGTCTCTACCCACATTTGTAAATTATTTACTACCTTTCTGTACGCATGTCTTTGTCAAAACATACTTGTAATAATCAATAAAAACTGCTGCCACAGCCAAAGAAAATAGGCCTAAACTATGTACATGCACAACTAAATTTTATCCTAAAACACCTTTTAAGCATTTTACCTCTAAGTCTCACTTACAAAACCGCGCTATTGTATGAAGCAACAAAACGTACTGCTAACGTCCTTGTCTACAACCTGAGATTTTCTTGGGAGTAGAAACTGTTCCTGTTCCTGGATGTACCTCTGAGGTGCACTGCTTGCTCAGAAAATAAAACTAGATGGGTGACTTCCACACTGCCATTCCTACTGTGAGATGGGTGATTTCCACACTGCCATTCCTACTGTGAGATGAGTGACTTCCACACTGCCATTCCTACTGTGAGATGGGTGACTTCCACACTGCCATTCCTACTGTGAGATGGGTGATTTCCACACTGCCATTCCTACTGTGAGATGGGTGATTTCCACACTGCCATTCCTACTATGAGATGGGTGATTTCCACACTGCCATCCCTACTGTGAGATGTCAACGGCACTAAAATATTCCCTTGTGAGGTCTAGAAACACAGCCACGATGTACCTCTGCTGTCTCCCTCTGCTCCATCTTCTTTTGATTTTTTCATCTTTTTCTGTCGGAGTTTGGCAAGTCTTGCTTCTAATATGGCTTTTCTCTTTTCCTTTATATTTTCTCGTTTTGTCCTCTGATCTGTTGTCTGAACAAGGCAGAAAATTAGAAAATGATTAGCCCCATTCACCAATGTTCTGTTGAAAAGGATGAAATAATTTTATTCTAAAAATAAACTGACTTTTCTGCCATCTCTTAGAAGCCATCCGCTAAAATGTTCAAAATGAATATCGTTATGTAAGTCCTCTTATACAAACCCTTTGATATTTTCTGAAGTTCAGTTCACAGAGCATCCCGGAAGAGTTAACATTTTAGGAAACCAAACAATTCTGCCAATTCCTTAATCCTCCTCTAATAACTTTCCATTTTCTTACCCAGGCCACTTCAGAAGTACCATATTGGAAACTAAATTTAAAAAATCAAAGTCACACAGGTTACTTTTGAACAACTATAATCTTAAAAGCCTGAAACACCAAAATAATACAGCAATTATCTTTATGAAACCTGTAACTGAATTTTGAATAGCTATGTACATTTCTAATTAATTTTACAAGATTTTTTTTTTTTTTACAGTATGATTCAATGAGAAACCCAACTGTTCAAATCCTTCAAGTCAACTGAGTTTAATCTGTACCTGTTCACGCAGCATTTCTAAGGTTTTCATCTGCTTGTTTCTCAACTCTTTATCTCGGGCAAAAGCAAAGTATCCAACACCAAGTTGCCGGGCCTCTGAAATAGGTAGAAATTACCCCAAATATTAGATTTCCCTTCTCAGTGAATTAGATTTATGCCAAATTTCTAGCCGGGCCTCTGAAATAGGTAAAAATTGCCCCAAAGATTAGATTTCCCTGCTCAGTGAATTAGATTCAGGACAAATTTCTACCAAAGCAGAAAGGAACACAGGGATGTCTTCCACACTTTTTTTTAAGAAGCAGGTTAAAAAAACGTTAGAAGTTTCTTTCACTCTGTTTGCCAAGGGATAAACGCAACAAGTATTCATTAATTTTTTAGTCACAGACTGTCTCCACTATTCTTGGGGCACACATTTGGATTAACAGACCCTTTGTTAGGCTAAAAAGTGAACAGTTATTTTCAACTCCAAAAGCAGAATTTATTTATTTATACAGAAGAGCGGCTTCTTTGTGAATACTTCCTTTCCCACTGCCATTTAAATGTTCAAGATAAAAAAATGACTTAAAAATCTGCCAGATGACCGTACCATTTTCACGGATGTCTTCATAATGTACGGGCCCCATTGGTCTTCTCAGGGCCTCCCTCTCTTCTTCCTCCCATTGCTGGCGCTGGAGTTCTTTTCTCATATCTTCAGACAGTAAGGTTTTCTCATTTGCAGGACTAACGAAACTAGGAGAATAGAGCAAAAATCATCTTAGGTAAGAGCTGTAGCGTAGCAATGCTTCATTCAGTTCAGGCATTTGGGGTCATGGATGAGTAGCTCTAGTTGTGAAGAGGACAGTTCCTTACGGAGGTTTCTGACTCATAATACCATTGGGAAACGGCAAAAAAACTATTTCCTCCTTTCTTTAATCCAAGCAGGCAGCTTGTTATATTAGCATGATAAAATCTTGCCTCAGCACTCACATCACTTTCCTTCCCAGCCTGCTCTTGGGCTGAATGGAAGGGGCAGGCCAGGCAGGGAGAGGAACTATGGGCCTTCAGTCGGGGGCCTCTCGTGTACGGCCTGGTGTCCCAGGCGGTGGCTCAGGGCTTCCCCACTTCCTCCCCTGTGCCAAGCCCAGGCCTACCTGGACATGGACAAGGTGGAGCTTCTCCCAACACTTTTCACACAATAGCTGCCCTTGGTAAGAAGAATTGTATTCTCTGTGATGTTTTAGCAAATTACCTCTTTAGATACCACAGAAAAAAATCTAGCCATACGTTCTTACTTCAAAATGCAAAAAGAGTTAAGCTACCTTCCTCCCCACCCCAACCCTGTCTGGGTCCATGACTCTATCTGCTGTGGGATAACCAAATCTCTATTCTTAAACGCACTCTCTATGCAGTGGTTTGTTCATTTACTCTGGGTTCACTCTCTGTTACTCTGTACACAGACATCCTCCCAAGTAAACAGACAGGCTCTGACTCATTCCTGTTGGTGTGGCTGATCAACCATCATGTTGTTCTCCGAATGTGGGCTATGTGTGTATACGCATGCTAACCACAAAGAAGTGCTTCTGCAAACATTCCTACACATTAAAAAAAATTCTTACAACAGAGCCCAGAAGAAAACTAACTAAAAACAGCCTTGCTCACAAAACAGTCCTTGTGTCTGCATGTCACACTTGGGCAAAGCATTGTGTGTCAGACACTTACAGCCTCCCCTGAAGATTTTTATCCATTTCCAGCAGATCTGGCAAATCCTTTCTCATACAGCGCCGGGATCGCCCTAAAGAATCCACATAATCCACCCTGAAATAAAAGTGAAAAGACGTGAAAAACTGTACATAACATACGGTTCCCTAAGGTAAGGAGTTGGTGCCCAATGAAAAGTTAATATAGGCTCCGTCACAAACCCATCACCAAGGGCTTCCTGGGTAACTCAAACTGTAAACAATCCGCCCGCAGTGCGGGAGACCCACGTTCAGTCCGTGGGTTGGGAAGACCCCCTGGAGAAGGGCATGGCAACCCACTCCAGCATTCTTGCCTGGAGAATCCCATGGACAGAGGAGCCTGGCGGCTACCGTCCACAGGTTCAGAGTCGGACATGACTGAGCAACTAACACACATCACCGAGAAAAACCCTCCACCTGAGAGACCACCACTGGTGCAAACAGGCTCTTCACATTAAAAGTTGACACACAACAGGTTCACCGCGCCCTTGACTAAATCTTAGTTTTAGAAAATGTAGAAAATGATTGATCATGTGTATCTCCGATCTCAAAGATAAAACTCCACACAGACCCCTGTTGCAGTATCTCAGAAATTACTTTAACCTGGTTTACACATTTGCAAGGAGATCCAACCAGTCCATCTAAAAGAGATCAGTTCTGGCTTCATTGGAAGGACTGATGTTGAAGCTGAAACTCCCAATCCTTTGGCCACCTGATGCGAAGAGCTGACTCACTGGAAAAGACCCTGATGCTGGGAAAGACTGAAGGCAGGAGGAGAAGGGGACGACAGAGGATGAGATGGTTGGCTTGGATCACTGACTCAATGGAGTTTGGGTAAATTCCTAACTCCTGGAGTTTACTCAAACTCATGTGATGGACGGAGGCCTGGAGTGCTGCGGTTTGTGGGGTCGCAAAGAGTCGGACACAACGGAGCGACTGAACTGAACACATTTTCAAATATTCTCTCAGCATCATAATAACCATGCTCTGTACCAGACTCTATCTGTTCACCTGCTCTCAGTCGTCCCAAATCTGATGCTTTTCGTTTCCTTTGTTTCTTCTAATTGATACAATTCTTCCCAGTGGATTAAAAATTTCTTAGAAATATAGAAGAAAGCGAAGAACCAAAGAGCCTCTTGAAAAAAGTGAAAGAGGAGAGTGAAGTCGGCTTAAAACTCAACATTCAGACAGCTAAGATCATGGCACCCGGTCCCATCACTTTATGGTAAATAAATGGGGTAACGATAGGTGGGGAAACAGTGACGGATTTTATTTTCTTGGGCTCCAAAACGACTGCAAATGGTGACTGCAGCCATGAAATTAAAAGAAACTTGCTCCTTGGAAGAAAAGCTACAACCAGCCTAGACAGCATATTAAAAAGCAGAGACATTACTTTGCCGACAAAGGTCCGTCTAGTCAAGGATATGGTTTTCCCAGTAGTCATGGAGGGATGTGAGAGTTGGACTATAAAGAAAGCTGGGCGCTGAAGAATTGATGCTTTTGAACTGTGGTGTTGGAGAAGACTCTTTGAGAGTCTCAGACTGCAAGGAGATCCAACCAGTCCATTCTAAAGATCAGTCCTGAATATCCATTGGAAGGACTGATGCTGAAGCTGAAACTCCAGTACTGCCATCTGATGCGAAGAACTGACTCACTGAAAAAGCCCCTGATGCTGGGCAAGATTGAAGGCAGGAGGAGGAGACAAGAGGATGAGATGGTTGTATGGTATCAATGACTCAATGGACATGAGTCTGAGTGAACTCCGGGAGTTGGTGATGGACAGGGAGGCCTGGCGTGCTGGAGAGAAGTATTCTGAAAGAGTCTTTTTAACTAGGAGGAAGCCAAGGCAACACACATTTTGTACTGCACAAGTGCCTCAACAGTGGGCCAGTCTGTTATCTTTACCCTTGATCTTCTTCCCTCATCTTGGCCCGAAGTAAGTATCTTGTTTCATGTACCAGGCAGGGAAACCAGGCAGCCAGCAAGGCCAGTGAAGTACTCCGATGCCCACAACAGGAAATAAGGGCAGGTTTTCATGGATAACATTTTGTTTGCATTATGATGCAAAAGATTTTTAATGTTTTTAAATTACAGGTAGGGACTCCTCCAGATCCTTTGGCAGGAGGCTGAAAGCATAGAAGGGCCAGCACTGCTGCTGAACCAACCCAAGGTCAGATTCCCACACATGTGGCTTGTGGTTTTGTGAGTCTCTTCTTTCCAGTTGGACATGCCAAGTCCAACTGTCAGCCTGTGATTTAAAAGGTGAACTTGGGAATCCACAACTACAGCCCTAAAGCTGATGACCACAGAAATAAAACCTCCAACAGCAAAAAGCAGTTTCTCCCTTTTCTTCTTTTCCTTCAATGAATGGAGAACCAAAACCACCTAACCAGATGGTCTGAGTACTTATTTACAGTATTTTTGTGGAAAGATTTTCCACCACCTGGAACTTAACTGCAAAAGGATTTTACAAGCAGTTACAATTCTGGAACCTAACTTAGAAACAAAAAAGTGTCAGAACTGTTTGCAGCGCATCTTCCTTCACCCTATGGGGCTCGTGACACCTTCAGCTGCCCTTCAGGGTCTTCAAATCGCTAACAACCTGGTTGTAGTCATACAGGCATTAATGGGGGGGGAGGGGAACATTAAACCTTTTAAAGGAGACGCGACCTATTCTGTCTCTGGAGAAGGCCTCCAAAACATACAGTCTCGTTGAAAGAGAAGTGGCAGGACAGTGGCCAGCAACAAAAATCGACGCACGAGCTCTCAGGGGAACCATCACCTGAGGCCGGAGGGGACCCAGCGGGCTCAGTCATGCCCGCTTCACAGGACGCTGGGGGAAGTTAGGGCGCAGGCCCTTGAAACGCTCCTAACAAGAGCAGGCAGCATCTAGAGAGTACCAGGAGGTTGCCTCAACCCTTTTCTGGTAACGAGGTCAGTTATGTGTCAGTATGGGCGTCTCAGGTCACTCAGCGGTCAAGAATCCAGCTGCCAGTGCAGGAGGTGCAGGAGACGTGGGTTCAAGTTTTGGGTTGGGAAGATCCCTGAAGGAGAAAATGGCAACCCACTCCAGTATTCTTGCCTGGAAAATTCCATGGACAGAGGAGTCTGGCGGGCTACAGTTCATGGGGTTGCAAAGAGTCAGACACAACTTAGCGACTAAACAACAAGACCCAAAGGAGCAAGTGTGTTTAAGTGCCATCAGAGTCCAGCTGAGGGAGAGACCATTTAGACTAGAAATGCTGAAGAAAAGTATGATGAAGGAGATGGCATCATACCCGCTCCTCTGTGACTGCTATAGCAGCACACGGGCACTAAGCCCACCTCAGATATAAGTGTTTTAGAAGGCTGGTAAGAAGACCCTTCCGCAGCATGAAGATGCAAGTTCCCTGCGTTCCCGAGCAGGGGGGACCGCTCTCTTCACTCATAAAAGACTCCTTCCCGTGGCAGGAATGGCCGACAAAAGATCAACAGGTCCTGCTGACAACCCTAAGCAGTTCCTAACAAACACGCCCATGATGTGGACATCTGAGCCTTCGGCGGGGACGGGTGGGCTCAAGCCGGCAGAAGGGTCAGGCAGGGTTGCTCCCAGGAACACAGCATCAGTGCGCCTGCATGCAATCACAGCCCTTCTGAACAAGAGCTCAGGTCTCAGGTACAGAAAAATCACCATGGCACTTCCTCTGCAGTTTCTTTGTAAAGAAAAGACTAGTTTGGTTTCTCCATCATTCACCTACTAGGTATCACCATCCCTGTTCTGCAGACGAGGAGGCTAACGCCAAGAGAGGGCAGGAACCTGTCACAACCGGACCAGCAGTCAAAGGCAGAGCCCATGCTGTCCAGGCACAGGTCCGTGCCACCCTAAACTGGCAGAAAATGCCACAGCCGGGGCAAGGCTCACCGGGTCAGTTCCGCCAGCCCATTTTCACTGGAAACAGAGCTCATGCCATCTACATGACGATGCCTGAATAAGGACCTGGGTAAGGCGGCAGGGTGGGTAGAAAGGAACATTCTTCTGCCTAAACAACTCTTTCACATCAGTGAAACAGGGGAAACAATGCCTCCACGCCTGGCATAGTGCCTGGCACATGGCAGGAACACAGTCTATATGTAATTATTTCAAGTAGCAGCTACTACATCTACATCTATAAATGCAAACCTACTTAGAGTGGAGTCTCTAAAGAAAGACTAGAGAGAAATGGCTTGATAACAGCCAAATAACATGCCTCTCAAAAAGTAAACCCAAGTCTGACAACATTAACATAACCAAATGGCATAATATCACCAACCATTCTTCACTGGGATCCTGGGGCGGAGGAATATCTTTTTCAGGAAGAGCTTCTTCATCATCGTCTCTTTCTTCGGTCTCTCTGTAATCTCTGTTGGCACCGATCGCTTCCGCTTCTCTGCGTTTGTCTATCATCTTCTGTGTGAAATCCACAAGGTACATATCCTCCACTTCTTCATCTAGGACACAAAAATCAATTTTCAGATGCATGGAACTGACATGAAGCAGTCACAGTCACCACTCGGCGGCTACACCCCCTGACAGTTCACCAGTTGAGGTCTCCACCTGCCCCCTAAAAGCTCAAAAGGCACAGAGCCTCCTGGGGACCTGACAGAGAAGCTGTAGACAGGCCACTGGACACACATGCCACATAAAAAACATCTTTAAAAGCCTGCAGTTTTCTGCTGCCTCATCAATAACAAGACTAGAAGATAAAAGTGTCTGACTTCAAGAGACTCATCTAGCCAATCAGATAACACAGAAGCATAACAGCATTGCTCAGTAAGCCTTTGTGACTCAGTGATTCCCCGTCTCGAACCACGTGGGTCGTATCCCATAACCCTGGGTATACTGCTGCGGAATGCCAAGTGTTCAAAGGGTCCTAACACAGGTAAAAGAAGTCATCTGAATTCTTTTCAATCCATGAACACCACCTTCAGGTGAGGCATGGGGCCAGGACCTGCAGGGCATACAGAAATGTCTAACGTGCCATCTATCTGCAGGCCTTACCTACTTGAGCTGAAACTTACATTGAAAGTTAGGATTCTAATTTAACACAGGATAGCGGATGCATTCATGAACCATGTATGCATCAAGTTTCACTCTGCTGGATTTAAGCTCTAAGGAACAGATGGTAGGTTCCCTACTGCCAGGGGTTGATGTTACCCTCACTGTACAGTGGAAAATAACTGAGGCTCCAAAACTTGCCCACACATGCTGGTCCAATGAGCCCATCAGGAGGTGGGCCTGCCGGTATGGACAGAACGAAATCTCCATGCCCACACACTCCTTTGTCTCGATTCTATATTAACAATGTAGTAAAGTTTGAATCGAATGAAAAAAGACTATATTTTTAGCCACAAGAACATGTAATTCAACTGGGAAAGAAATACATTTTCCCAGAGCTGAGTTAAATACGACCACAAAACAGTGAGGCCTCCTGGCTGGCTGACACCTGCTGCTTCTTCAGTGGGAAGGCAGGGCCTCCCCGTAGGCCCTCAGCTTTGTGAGCACCCAGCCTGGCCCTGCTGGGCTCCCAACACACAGGACCGTGGCTCTGGTGTCTGGGCAGCCGTGGTCAGGGTCCAGCCCCTCCTCTTCTGCTGCGCCCTCCGCCTGGCCCTCAGCCCTAGCCCCACAAGTCAGCCCAGCCAGCTCTGGCCCTCTCCTCCCTCTGCTTTCCCCATTCCTCCCTGCAGAAGCCCTTCTCCAGTTCTCCAAAACCTTTAAGACCCCCATCAGAGCCACCTTCTCCCTAAAGACTTGCACATATGCCTTTTGAAGGCAGTAAGAGATGCACTGCCTTGTAAAATCTCTTTCATTGTCATTGAACTCTAGGCTGGGTTTCCTTTTTGTGGGGCAGGTATGAGGAGGGAGGATCTTTTAATTATTATCTTAGAAGCAACTATACCCGGCTTCCCAGGCAGCAGAGTGGTTAAGGTTCTGAGCTTCTACTGCAGAGGATAGGGGTTCAATCCCTGGTCAGGAACTAAGATCTTGCATGCTGTGCAGCACAGTAAAAAATGTTTTACTTTTTAAAAAATAAATTACAAAACCAACTATAAGCACTTCAAAGAATAAAATTAAACACAGGGGAAAAGGAGTAACTCCAGTCCTCTGATATAACCATAATTCCTCTCAGGTTGTTTTTTCTTAAATACAGCCATAACTGTTTGTAATCATGGGCTATTTAGACCTTTTTCCCTAAACTTGTCTTCTTCTGTGACATTTTCCTCCACTGATGATGCCTCCGTTGAGGAGAGAGGCAGAGAATCTGGCTAATACTGTACTGATTGTCCCTCTATAGTACCTAACAGGCCCAGCACCCACGGGGCAAATTAAAAACTATTGCTGATTTTCTTATCTCTGTGCTGACACTCAGGCCTTCCCCAGAAGCTCAGCTGGTGAAGAATCTGCCGGCAATGCAGAAGACCCCAGTTTGATTCCTGGGTTAGGAAGATGCTGACACAGAAAGTCAAATCTATTTAAGTTTCTCCCTATTCTCATAATTATTTTAACAAATATAAGAAAATATCACAGAGTTGTATGAATTACAGATAATAAAGACACATAAATAATTATATTTACCAATAAAGTCTCCTTTAGTCATTTTTTCATATAATTTGGCTTTTTCTTCCAATTTCTCCCTAGGAGAAAAAAAAAGACAAGTATAAAAATGGTCTTATCACTGCCACTCCTGGTAAAACTGCTCTCCCCGGCCTTACTGCTGCAACCTAGCCTGATGACTAGAGCTGAGTCCCCACCCTGAGGGGACCCTCAGACCCAGCCAGGTCTGCTCTGCCAACTAAACATAAAGCCTGGCCCATGTTTCTTTCATTCACGACTGTACCAAAGGACCAAAACCAATGCCTGGTGCAGAGCAGATGTTCCGTCAGTATTTGAGGAATGAATACATGAATGAATGACAATTCCAATTTAATTTAAATGCCAAATGTAACAAATTAAGTACCAAAAAAGGAGAGGTATCTAAACAAAAACATTTTCTGTTACGGATCACCAAATTTCACAGTAACTCTCGATCACTGGTTTTACACAAGGGTCCCTGGTCTTCCCTTGGCTAATTAGGTCTCTCTAAGGGAGGTAGAGACCAACCTCTTAGAAGTCTGTTAAAAATATGATAATGCCCATTTTATACAGAACATAGATAAATTATTCATGACAGATAGCTAATAAAAAAATAAACATCAACCCTGGCATTTCAATTCAGCAGCCTCTCTGCTCATGTTAATTCTAGTGACATTTATTCTTTAGTGGCTAAGAATTGACAATTCTTTTATTCTAGAAATACTTATGATGATAAAGAGCACCAAAGAAGTCATCTGAGCATTTGCTTGTGAAGGATTGTACTTTATTATAGCAGAAAATTTCATTTCTAATGGTGAGTATGATGTTAGTTAATAGAGCATAAGATGTTATGGAGAAACTCAAATGAACATTTTGGTCAATCCAATACAAAGCCATAGTAATCAAAATAATACGGGACTGGCATAAAAACAGACACAATAGATCAATGGAGTGGAAACAGAGCCCAGAGATAAACCCACACACAAATGGTCAATTAATTTACAACAGAAGAGTCAAGAATATGCAATGGGGAAAGAGCTGTCTCGTGAATAAATGGTGTTGGGAAAACTGGACAGCCACATGCAAAACGATGAACCTAAAAAACGGTATTATACATCTGAATTAAAAATTCACAATGGAACCATAAAACTCCTAGAAGAAAACACAGGCAACACATTCCTGACATCAGTGTGGCAATGAATTTTCCAGATCTGACAACAAAAGGAAAGGCAACAAAAGCAAAAATAAACAAAAAGGACTATATTATCAAACTAAAAAGCTCCTGCAGAGCAAAGGAAACCATCACCAAAACGAAAAGGCAACCTATTACTGAATGGGAGAAAATATTTGCAAATAGTATGTCTGCCATAGGCTTAATATCCAAAATAAGAACTCAACACCAAGAAAACCAAACAGTGCAACTTTAAAAAAGGACCTGAATAAACATCTTGTCAGAGACACAGATGGGCAACAGGTACATGAAAAGGTGCTCAGCATCACTACTCATGAGGGAATGGAGACCGAAACCACAGTGAGATGTCACCTCACACCTAACAGAACAGCTGCTACAAAAAGGTAAGAAATAACAAGGGTCGGCTGGTGAGGACATGGAGAAAAGGAAATCTTCATGCAGTGTAGGGGGGAATGTAAACTGGGGCAGCCACTAAGGAAAAAGAGTATGAGATTCCTCACAAGATAAACAGAACTACCATATGGGAACTTCCCTGGTGATCCAGTGGTTAAGACTCTGAGTGTCCACTGCAGGGGCATGAGTTCACTCTTGTATAAGTGGCTGTCCAGAGAACTTAAGATCCTGCATGCCACACAGTATGGCCAAAAAAAAAAAAAAAAGTAAATAAGTTCGTGAGCAGCTGCCGAGGCAGCAGGAGCATGGGAAGGAAATGGATGAAATGGGTCAAAATGTACAAACTTCCAGTTATAAAATATGTTAGCAATGAGGATGCAATGTCCAGCATAATGACTACAGTTAATACTATACTGCATACCTGAAGTCTGTTAAAAGAGCAGATCTCAAAGGTTCCTAGCTAAGTGTTAGTTGTTCTGTCATGTCCGACTCATTGCGACCCGATGGGCTGGAGCCTGCCAGGCTCCTCGGTTCATGGGATTCTCCAGGCAAGAATACTGGAGTGGGTTGCCATTCCCTTCTCCAGGGGATCTTCGTGACACAGGGATCAAACTGTGTGGTGATAGATGTTAGTTAATTATTAGATCTAAACATCATGAGAAACACTGGGCTGGAAGAAGCACAAGCTGGAATCAAGATTGCCGGGAGAACTATCAATAACCTCAGATATGCAGATGACACCACCCTTATGGCAGAAAGGGAAGAGGAACTAAAAAGCCTCTTGATGAAAGTGAAAGAGGAGAGTGAAAAAGTTGGCTTAAAGCTCAACATTCAGAAAACGAAGATCATGGCATCTGGTCCCATCACTTCATGGGAAATAGATGGGGAAACAGTGGAAACAGTGCTAGATTTTATTTGGGGGGGCTCCAAAATCACTTCAGATGGTGATTGCAGCCATAAAACTAAAAGATGCTTACTCCTTGGAAGGAAAGTTATGACCAACCTAGACAGCATATTCAAAAGCAGAGACATTACTTTGCCAATAAAGGTCTGTCTAGTCAAGGCTATGGTTTTTCCAGTGGTCTTGTATGGATGTGAGAGTTGGACTATAAAGAAAGCTGAGCGCCAAAGAATTGATGCTTTTGAACTGTGGTGTTGGAGAAGACTCTTGAGAGTCCCTTGGACTGCAAGGAGATCCAACCAGTCCATCCTAAAGAAGATCAGTCCTGGGTGTTCATTGGAAGGACTGATGCTGAAGCTGAAACCCCAATACTCTGGCCACCTCATGAGAAGAGTTGACTTACTGGAAAAGACCCTGATGCCGGGAGGGATTGGGGGCGGGAGAAAGGGATAACAGAGGATGAGATGGCTGGATGGCATCAGCGACTTGATGGACATGAGCTTGGGTAAACTCCAGGAGTTGGTGATGCACAGGGAGGCCTGGCGTGCTGCGATTCATGGGGTCGCAAAGAGTCAGACACAACTGAGCAACTGAACGACTGAACTGTACTGATTGTGGTGAGCACTTCACAACAGATATAAATATTGAGTTACTGTTATACATCTGAAACTAATACAATATTATGTTTCAATTACACCTTAATAAAATACACATATAAAGCTTAAAAAAGTTACAGCATCTTTCAACACAATTAAAATTCTAAGCATAATGTACAATAGTGAGAAAAATGTCTCAATAGTGAACATGTCTTAAAGTAAAGTCTCCAGCCTGTTGGGGATACGTCAAAGGCTAAGAAAATAATCCCCAAATGGCCTAATATTCTGCCCTTTACTCTCAGACCCAGAAGAGCCAAGCAGTCTGAGCAACCATTATTTTCAACTGCCAACTTTTTATTATGCAATGGATCTAAACACACAGATGGCAGTCATGCCAGAGATTAAAACTTGGGATTCTGAATCCAGGGTGCTAGTGCAAATAGGAGAAGAGCTTTTCTTTACAGAAGAATGCCAGCTAGTAAACAGAATCAAAAAATAATACACATGGAATGACAGATGTAGAAAAATTCTGATTTTGAAACCATGAGTGTAATAGCTGACTCAGTGATGACATAATCATCACATGAAAACACACGGGTAAAGAGAATATTCACACAGCCTCAGTTTCCCTCCTTAGATTATTATTAATTTTAAATGAGGAAGAGCATGTTATCGGTGGAAAACTACAGCAGATCTACCTTAACTGAGTGATCAAACTTATCATCACCAATAATGACGTAAGCTGACATCATGAACCTCCTGATGTGTGACTCAACAGGACGTATCATCACCTAGACAGTGTAAGAACCGTTGGTAATCAGTCTGACTCTAATCAGACTGTGGGACACCGCAGAAACAATTGGCCTGGACTTTTCAAATGATGTCAATGGTGTAACAGACAACAAAAAGGCAAGGGAGGGACTTCCCCAGTGGCCCAGTGGTTGAGAATCCGCCTGCCAATGTAGGGAGCACAGGTTCTGTCCCTGACCTGTGAACTAGGACCCCACATGCCACAGGGCAATCAAGCCCGTGTGCCACAATTACGGAGTCCATGCGTAACTGCTGAAGCTTCCTGTGGCCTACAGCCCGTAATCTACAACAAGCGAAGTCACCACGATGAGAATCCCTCACACCACAACTAGAGAGTAGCCCCCGCTTGCCGACACTCAGGGCAGCCGTAATTAAACAGAATGCAAACATTTTTTTAAACAGGCAAAGGAACTGTTTTCTATTAAAAGAGACTAAAGAGATACGACAACTACATGCAACGCATACTCTTTAATTAAACATTTTAAAAAACAATAAAGGACGTATCTGTACTAGGATAACGTGAAATATGAATATGGACCATATGATACTACTTTATCAGTGGCAGACTTCTGGGATATGATGGCAGTATTGCGGTTACACAGGAAACTGTCCTTATTCCTGCATAACCACAGTACTGCCGCCATATCCCAGAAATATGCCACTGATAAAATAGTATCATATAGAAGATATACGCTGAAGTATTTAGAGGTAAAGTACAGCGATGTTCAACAAAGTTTCTCTACACACACAAGAGAGAGGGAGGGGAAGAAAAAAAGCAAATTTTAAAAGATGTTAAGTGGTGAATTTAGGTGAAAAGTATTAGAATGTAGTCTTGTTTCAAATATTCTGCTGGATTGAAGCTTTTCACATTAAAAAGTTGGGAGGAAAATTCCATTTCTAATTACTAACAGCATACCAACTAGTAGCCCTGAACCACAGCACACGGACACTTCTTAAACACTTGCGGATAATCTCAGAGCCTAGCAGGGGCTCACAGGGGGACTGTTTCATCTTCTAAACTGAGGCTATGTCTTATCGTCTTATAAGATTATAAATGTTTCTGCAAATTATATTATTTTCAGGTAATAGTGTATCTGATTAGGAGGATGATAAACATTAAAACTATAAATCCAATAAGGGTGAACTTTCACTTCTCTGCTCAGGGAGCCACAAAGGTAGCTCCATTTATTAGAGAGTAGCTTTACCTCGATTTGTCCAAAGTCTTCTGTTCTTCAATCTTCTGTTCAGCATCCTTTTCAGCTCGATTAGAAACTCCTGCATTCTGTTTGCTCCAGATACTTGGTTTCTGGAGAAGAATTTAAAAAACATAGAATCACCAACTGACTACAAAAAATCTCTACTTGTACATCAGAAAGGGGAAAAAAAGATAATTCGATCTTGTGAATCAATGGACATAACTGGACCTCTGACAGCCAACTTGTGTCCTGCAAATAAACTATACATAGCAAAGCTGGAGCTAGGGGGGAAAAAAAAAAAAAGACTCTAAATTACATTTAAAAATTTCTTTATACAATTGCAGTTACTTTTTTTAAATCTCCTGAATGATTACAACCTAATTCAAGGCTTTAATGAAAAATATGTAACAGATTGAGTAATACAAATAAGATACCATTACTTATAAAATTGGAAAAACACTCACATACTGAAGAATTAGAGCATTATAATGTGCTTTCGAATCTTACTAATTTCTATTTCAATATTTGAAATATTTTATGCAGATGTTCAAATACAAGACAAGGATTTATAGGTAGCAGATACCCTGGACACTTTCAAAAAACCTAATTATGGTTTAATTCTCCTATGTTTGGGGTCAATGGAGATAATTAGATTTTATTTTTACCTTGTTGGTTGGTTTCGGTTTTCCCAAAACTCCAGCATCTTTTAGAAGTTTTTCTTGTTTGAATTCTTCTTGCTTTCGGAAGAGTTCAGCCTTAAGGTCTACCAACTAGAATAAAGCCAATAAGCAAAAAAAAAAACAACAACAACAACAATTAACTCTAATGAGCGACTGGATTTCTAAGTTTTTACAATTCTGAAAACAAGATCACAAGCTCTTATAAATGGACAAAAGTGGATATAAAATTAAATGTTTAAATGTAGAGTCTGGTACAGAATAAATCCAAGTCATATTTCATTCCAGCTCTGTGGTAAACCTGTTTAATTTTCAACATTTCAAGGCTTTCCTATGGGCAAAGAGAGTATGATAAGACAAAGCAAATGAAAATCTACATCTTCTAGATTCAGATTCAACTAACATCATTAACCACTTTCTCTCTGACTGCCATTGTACTCAGCTTTTTCATGTAGTAAAAGTAAAAAAAAAAATTTTTAATTTCACTTAAACAACACAACCATTTGTTATTTTTACAGGAAAATGTTTTTGAGCAGCAACAATCTGAGCCCTAGTATGTGCCTGGCACTTAATAATGAAGAGCAGAATACAAACGTGAATTAGACATACTCCTGCCTCAAAGAACCTACACTCTAGTAAGAAATGTAACTTACACCACCAGTCAGATGTAATACATGACTTTAAGAGTGAAATTAAGTGGCATAAAAATTCAGATAAAGGAGTATTTCCTTTTGTCCAGAGTGATCAGAGATGGCTTTGAAATGAGCCTTAAAGGACAGGCAAGATTTCAACAGCTAGAAATAAAACAGACTGAGTGAATTTTGTTTCACCATGTTTTGGAAACCACGAGTTCAGCTTGTGGTTAAGAACAAGAAAAGCCAGGGCAAAAGGAACAGGGGACTTGGATCTATCATCACTATCTGCCCTGCACAAAAGGGTATAATGGCAGTTTCCTTTTTAAGGATGGAAGTACAGCTGCTTGTATACACGGGCATTTGTAAACTGAATACTTAAAAAGCCCCGCATTACAGACTTTTAAGGGAAATCAAAATGACTGCATTCAGTGATTTCTATTTTGGAAGAAAGTATTTAAAAATAGGTTTGGCACAGATTTTAATAAGGTCAAGAGCTGGTTTATCCCAGAACCTAATACTCTAAATTTTAAAAAACAAATTTAAAACTTAAGCTTTTTCTTCTAAGCCTTCTTAACCACATCAAATTTCTAGTTGCACATTTTCCTACTATACTTTTGAATTTTAAAAGGAAGATGCTCAGAGAAATGTCAGCTCTCAGATGGCATTCACATTATTATTACTAATTTTAACCCATCAGGAAAAAATAACTAATTTTATAGCTTTTTGGTTCCTAATCCTATAACATTATGTGCATGTGCTAAGTCACTTCAGTCATGCGAAACTCTTTGCAACCCCATGGACTGTAGCTCTCCAGGCTCCTCTGTCCATGGGATTCTCCAGCCAAGAGTACTGGAGTGGGTTCCCTTGCCCTCCTCCAGGGGATCTTCCCGATCCAGGGGCTGAACCCCCCACCTTTTCCGTCTCCTGCGTTGGCAAGCAGGTTCCTTACCACTAGCACCACCCGGGAAGCCCTCAAACATTATTAACTAGTACCGATTTTCAGTATGAGATGGCGGCAAAGGGCTCAAATATTGGGATATTTCCTTCATATCCCTTGCACCCCAACATTCTGCAGTAAATCCAAGATTAAGCTAAAGGTTAGGCAATTCGCTCTGATATACTGGAAAAGACTACTGCCGTGGAGTTAACCAGACTGAGTGGGCCCAGTTCTATCACTAAGAACTCTGTATGTGAGCTGAACAAAGACACTTCATTTTCTGAGCCTCAGTGGCCTTATCTGTAAAGTGGGGTAAGACTAGAGCCTGCCTCCTAATGCAGTCAGTAGAGCGCAGGGAGACTGCATATAAAGTGCTGGCACAAACAAGTACTGAGAACTGGTTTTCTTCCTCAGTTCAGCTCAGTTGCTCAGTGGCCTTTGCCACCCCGTGGACTGCTGCACACCAGGCCTCCCTGTCCATCACCAACTCCCGGAGCCTGCTCAAACTCATGTCCATCGAGCTGGTGATGCCATCCAACCATCTCATCCTCTGTCGTCCCCTTTTCCTCCTGCCCTCAATCTTTCCCAGCATCAGGGTCTTTTCCAGTGCGTCGGTTCTTCGCATCAGGTGGCCGAAGGACTGGAGTTTCAGCTTCAGCATCAGTCCTTCCAGTGAATATTCAGGGCAGATTTCCTTTCGCATGGACTGGTTGGATCTCCTTGCTGTCCAAGGGATTCTCAAGAAGTAACTAACAAAAGTGCTTACATCCCGTTAGACCTTAACAGCTCCGGGGCAGCGCATCCTACGGGTGTATTAACAACCGTTTAGCCGCCCTCCTGCCGGGGACGCTGGGCCTCTCGGGCCCCGGGGAAGAAGTCACACTAATGTTCTGGCGGGGGGCGGGGGGCACCGCGCTGGTCCCTGAGCTCCAGGGGAACGTGTCTGCACCGCTCGCAGAGGCCGGGGTCCCCCTCCGCCAGTCACGGAGACGAGGCTGCCAAGGAGGCCTGGCCTGTCGTCGCGGAGGGGAGGCAGGGACGGTCCTAACCCGGAAAGACACCAGGCTCAGGACGGCGTCGGAGGGGAGAGCCCGGGCCCGGCGCCCCGGCAGGGGGAGAGGCTAAATTCAGGCTGCAATTAGTGAGAAAGTGGGCCCGCCCCCCCTAAGGAAGAAAGCACGCTCCTCCTTTCTCATCCAGAGAAAAGCCAGGTCCCGGGTCCTCTCTGAGGAGAGATCAAGTCTGGGCCCCCGAGTGAACCAACAAGCCAGGTGGAGATTCCTATCCTGCGGAGGCCGTAGCACCATCTATCCCCGTACTCACAGAGGACGCCGTGACGTCCAGAGGCTTCTTTCTCCTGTCCATATTCGCCCCGGAGGGTCCTGAAGCCTACGCCTCAAAGTGCCAGGCCGGCCTCTTATACCGCCTTCCGCTGGAACCGGAAGTCGCCTCAGCAGAGCGTCGCTATTTATGGCTCAGGCGCCATGTTGAGAAGGTCAGAGTGTCGCGAGTAATGTGTCCTTCACCATTTTGAGACGGTCAGAGGGTACCCGGAAGTGAAGCTAATCTGCTAAGGCCATCTTGAAAAAGGCAGAAGGTAATAGGGCTAGTGTTTGGTGCCATCTTGAGAAGGTCTTCATAAGCCCTGCAGGGCAATGCACGCCGTCTTGAGTGGGGCGGATTGGGTGTGGTGAAGGCGCCATCTTGGGAAGGGCGGAGTGAACTGACATGATTATCTTCCTAGTGAAAAGAAAGAAACTTTAGTAGACCTGAAAAGATCTAAACACCGTTTGAAGACCTGCGTGCCGTTCGCCAGGCGCTGCTTGGTGCAAATCACAGGTTAATTTATTTAAAATCTTACAAGAGTCATATGAGCTAAAGATTAGCGTATTAACTCTAGTAGAAATAACAACGGTCATAATAGCTAATGCTGATACACTGCTTCACTTTGTGTCACTTTACATATTTCAGTTGGAGAAGGAAATGGCAACCCACTCCAGCACTCTTGTCTGGAGAATCCCAGGGACAGAGGAACTTGACAGGCTGCAGTCCATGGGTCACAGAGTTGGACACTGCTGAGTGAGTAACACACACACACGTGTATTTCAGCTGGTAAGAACAGGAACTCCAGAAGTCACCTTCCTCAGTTGATATCACTCCTTTACCACTTATTAGCTGTGCGACCTTNGACATGATTATCTTCCTAGTGAAAAGAAAGAAACTTTAGTAGACCTGAAAAGATCTAAACACCGTTTGAAGACCTGCGTGCCGTTCGCCAGGCGCTGCTTGGTGCAAATCACAGGTTAATTTATTTAAAATCTTACAAGAGTCATATGAGCTAAAGATTAGCGTATTAACTCTAGTAGAAATAACAACGGTCATAATAGCTAATGCTGATACACTGCTTCACTTTGTGTCACTTTACATATTTCAGTTGGAGAAGGAAATGGCAACCCACTCCAGCACTCTTGTCTGGAGAATCCCAGGGACAGAGGAACTTGACAGGCTGCAGTCCATGGGTCACAGAGTTGGACACTGCTGAGTGAGTAACACACACACACGTGTATTTCAGCTGGTAAGAACAGGAACTCCAGAAGTCACCTTCCTCAGTTGATATCACTCCTTTACCACTTATTAGCTGTGCGACCTTAAGAAAGTTACTTAACTTCCTCTGTGCTTCAGTTTCCAAATGGGAATAAAATAGTACTTACTACATGGGGCTCAGTGAAAATTAGATGAAGTAAATGAGCTAGGTGATAAAAATATCAATGACTGTGCTATTCAGACTAGTGACAGCCCCCAGATGTCCATCTTCTAATCCCCAGAACCTGCCATTATGTTACCTTACAGGGCAAAAGGGAATTTGCACATGTGATTAAATTAAAGATTTTGAGATGAGGTTATCTAAGTAAATTCAACGGAATGCAGGAGATCAAATCAGTTAATCCTAAAGGCAATCAACCCTGAATATTCACTGGAAGGACTGATGCTGAGGCTGAAGCTCCAGTACTTTGGCCACCTGATGTGAAGAGCTGATTTGTGAAGACCCTGGTGCTGGACAAGATTGAGGGCGGGAGGAGAAGGGGTGACAGAGGATGAGATGGTGGGATGGTGTCACCGACTCAGTGGACATGAGTTTGAGCAAGCTCTGGGAGATGATGCAGGACAGCACAGCCTGGCGTGCTGCAGTCCATGGGGTCACGAAGGGCTGGACACAACTGAGTGGCTGAACTACAGCAATCACAAGGGTGTTTCATGTAAGAGGGAGGCAGAAAGGTCGGAATCAGTGAGAGAGATCTGAAGTCACTACACTATGGGCTTTGAAGAGGGAGGATCAGCCTCTTGCCGAGGAATGCAGGCAGCCTCTAGAAGCTAGAAGAGGCAAGGAACAGAGTCCTCCTCTAGAGCCTGCAATGCAACACTGCTGACACCTAGATTTCAGCCGTGTGAGGTTCATTTCAGACTTCTCACCTCCAGGACTTTAAGAGAATAAATTTGTGTGGTTTTAACCCACCGTGGTGATGTGTTACAGTTACAGCAGCAGTAAGAAGCTGAAACGAATGATAACGACTGCAGCGATAGCACGTGTGCACCTCTTTTCAGGAATTAGCTCATTTAGTCCTTGCAAGGATCCCAGAGGTGGGAGCTGTTTATCCCATGTCACTGAGGAGAAAGATGAGGCCCAAGAGGTTAAATGACATGCCAAAGGGCATCTACCACCTAGTAAGTAATGGACCAGTGTTCTTCCCTGGAGAATCTGAAGGACAGAGGAGCCTGGGGGGGCCACAGTCCATGGGCTTGCAAAAAATCGGATACAACTGTGCGAATAAGCATGTATGCACGCACAAGTGATGGATCCCAGCGTCAAAAGATGACTCAAAGACAGTGAGTTATGTATTTGCCTGCTATTTACCTGTAAAGGGAAGAAGAATCTTTAGTTTCTTTGCCAGCCGGCCACTGGAAGTGAGGCTGGTCAGCGTTCTGATCTTCCGCTGTTAGAAAGACAGAACATTCACTTGTTTATGGATGGCCCAGAAGACCTGGAGAGCTTAGCTTTCTCTGTGCGAGGCCTGCCAGCGTCCATGCCACCGTCTCCATGTTCACTGTTCCTGTTGTTGTCCAGCTCTTTCTGACCCATGGGCTGCAGCGCGCCAGGCTTCCCTGTCCTTCACCATCTCCCAGAGCTTGCTCACACTCATGCCCGTTGAGTCGGTGAAGCCATCCAATCATTCCATCCTCTGTCACCCCTTTCTCCTCCTGCCTTCAATCTTTCCAAGCATCAGGGTCTTTTCTAATGAGTCGGCTCCTCGCTTGTTCATTAGGGTGAAGGGTGAAGGTTTGTACCATCACCCTTATCTGAAGTCCTCACTACTGTGGCATCCAGCCTGATTTCAGTTGCCTTCCAAGCCATTTCAGTCACCAGGAGCAAACCAGTGAGTCTCCCCGATCCCCCCAGCCCCTGCACAGATCCACGTTTGGAGAAGCACAGAAAACTTAATCTGGATTGACCAGAATACCCTCCTGACACTCCAACCATTTTTCACATACTCCATTCCTCAAATTCTCCTCTTCCTTTTATGCTTTCCAAATGTCTGGGTCTGTCTAGAATCGCCTTCCTCTAAGGGGCTTCCCTGGTGGCTCAGAAGGTAAAGAATCTGCCTGCAGTGCAGGAGACCCGGTTTTGATCCCTGGATCGGGAAGATCCCTTGGAGAAGGGAATGGCAACCCACTCCAGTATTCTTGCCTGGAGAATTCCCATGGACAGAGGAGCCTGGCGGGCGACAGTCCGTGGGGTCGCAGAGAGTCAGACAGGACTGAGCGGGTAACGTTTCCACTTTCACCAGGTACAAAAACCGAGGCCATAGCCCTATGTTCATCACCACACTACGCTGTCTTCCTGAGGTGTCATGTTCTAAACCGGATGTCAGGCCACAGTGTCTCGAACAGGGACCTGGGTTTGTTCTGGAAGAGAGGGGAGGGCAGGCCCCTGGTCTTGAGAAGCACAGACGATTTCCTCCAGGCCCATGCTCAGCTGAACTGTACCCCTCTGCTTACCTTGAGAACCTCATGTCACCCCCCTCTGAGCCTCACTTCTGGCACCCAGTTGCGTGCATGGATGTTTGAGGTACAGAGGAGTGTGGAAATGGTGTGCAAGCCGCAAAGTGCTGTGCACGCATCTCTCTGGGGACACGGAAGTTCACTCAGCGCCAGTTTTCTCACCGCAGAAGGCTCGTGCCCGAGGACAGGCTGTGTTACGACGCTGCATATTTTGCAGTGCTATGAGCTCCAGCTTCTGCCCCAACCCCTGTTGGGTCCCCCAGCGGTGAGGCTGGGTGGGAGAGCAATTATCTTCTTCCTTTTCCCCTCCTATTGGACTTTAATGATCTGTCAACTCTCCTAGGGACTGTAAATAAAGGGGTAGGAGAGGGGACTTTGGAAACACATGGCTATGTTTCTCCCCACGAGCATGGTCTCCCAGGCAGGCTCTCATTTTTAAAGCGGGGCCCTGCAGTCTCTGGCACGAAGTTTCATAGAGATGGGGCTGCAAGCTGTCGCCTGTGCTGCCATGGTTAATGTTTTAATTGGTAATTAAGTCAAGAGGTCCAGTTCAGCCCAGGCTCCTTTTGGCACACGCGTGGTCTCTCTCCACAGTCTCCTGCTTCCTCAAACGGAAAACGTGTCTCTCCCAGACGTGTCCCGCCTGCAATGTCAACTTTTGTTCCATCTCCCACACACTGTCTCTGATCCCAAGGTACTCAGCAGTGTGGCTGGATCAGCCAAGTCCAGTGTGTGGAAAAAAAAGATTAGGTCAGATCTAAGCAAAATTAGGTTCTAAATATGAGCACAGCATGTGGTATAAAGATACCCAGACTCATGGCCTGGATGAAGAAGATGCTCACCTTTATTAGGATCAGGCACAGAATCAGGTATGGGCATTACCTCATGGGCTCCTCACAACAGCCTCGATGGTGGGCGCTGTTATTATTTTATTCCGCAGATGAGGCAACTGAGGCTCAGAGAGGCTGAGTGACTAGTCCATGGTCACGCAGCTAGTCTTGGCCCCAGGATGTGATCTCAGGAAGCCTCACTCCGGGAACTGTCCTCCTCCTGTGGATCTGAGACTATGTTCACCCTACTCATTCATGTAATCGTTAATCCATTCAGCGTTACTGGAGAAGAGGGACGTCTTTATAGGAGCTGGCCCCTGAATGTTTCTGCAGCTGGGCACTATCATTACATCACTGCAGAGAGGAGGGACCCACTAGGTAAATGCCAGGAGGTCTGATGGGGCAAGCTGGGACTGGGCATGGATCCTTTGGTGCCCTGAAAAGCCCACCTGAGCTTGCAAATCTGGGGTAACCGGATAGTTAGTGGGGCTTTTCCATCAGCCTGAGAAATCGGTGCTTGCGGCCATCGCTGAAAACAAGAGGTGCTAAGCGCTCTACAGCCTTGAGAAAACCGCCAACAAACAGGGCCCAAGTGCTGCCTCCCAACTTCAACCCGACAGCTTCTTAGGAGCAGGAGATGCTTGACTATGTCTTGCTTGTGGTCCTTGCCCTTCACACGTCTGGAGATGGAAATGATCCAGGTTCCTTTGCGGCCCCAAGTCTGATCTGAGGATATACTGGGAAGGAAAAGGCCCAGAACCACATTCCTTCCTGCAGACACTCTTGGGTCCCAGAGCCCGGGGCCTGAGCTATTTGTTGTGGATGCCCTGCTGCCCACTGTTGCTTCCTGTATGGTCTAGATGGACGCAGGTAGAGACAGGGCGGGAGAGGTGCCCACGGGGGATGGACCACGACTCTCCCAAAAGAGACGCTGACAATGGCTACGTGCCTCCTGGTTCCCGCAAGGGAGGGGCACGCTGCAGGGAAGCTGCCGCCAGCCAGCCAAGCCAGCCAGGACCATGATTTTGGCGGGAGGAAGCTAGGATCCAGTCTTGGCGGGTGGGGAAGGCCTAGGATCTTTAAGAGAGGGAGACCAGCGGTTGCCTGGGTGACATCCTCTGTCCCTTTGTTCCAGAGCCTCCCTCCGCACCCCAAATCCCTCTTCTTCCCTCCCCAGAGTTCACCCTCAGAACAACACACACAGGGACTTCCCTGCTGGTCCAGTGGTTAAGACTCCGCCTTGCAAAGCGGGGGACATTGGTTCGATCCCGGGTCCGGGAAGATCCTCTATGCCTTGGGGTAACCAAGCCTGTGTGTCAGAACTACTGAAGCCTGAGCACCCTGGAGCCTGGGCTGCGTGCAACGAGAGAGAGAGGCTGCTGCAGTGAGAAGCACTCACACCGCAGCTGAGAGCAGCCCCCACTCGCCGCTCTAGAGAAAGACTGCACAGCAACGAAGACCCAAGACAGCCGAAAATAAATAGATTTTCTTTTTTACGAGAAGAAGCAAAGGCTGCCTGGGTGACCAAGAGTCTGTTCGTGAAAGCACCTTCTCCATTCCTCATTCCAGAGAGCTTCCCCCTGCACCCCGACTCCATCTTCTCCCTCCCCGCGTTCAGCCTCCACACAACACACGCAGGGAGTTGACTGTTCTGCTTTTATTCGAGCATTCTATACCCAACACGCAGCTAACAAGGGCCTGCTCCATGTTGGGAATCATGCCAGGGGCTTGGCACACACTCTCCCCATTTACCTGCATAGCAGCCTGGGGCCCCGGGGGAGGACTTTTACACCCATTTCACAGATGAGAAGAGAGTGACGGTGACTCACAGCTGAACCAGAATTCCATCCAGGGATAGTGACTGCAAAGACTCTGCTCTTGCAATTCATAATCATCTACTCATTCATTCAAAAAATAGTTATTTTTTGACATGTGCCAGCTGTTGTGCAAGGCGCCGGAGGTATAGAAATAAACGAGACAGACACGGCACTTGTCTCTGTGTCCTCAGGTTCCAGGGGGAAGACAGACCCCTCCGTCACAAGGCAGTNACTGCAAAGACTCTGCTCTTGCAATTCATAATCATCTACTCATTCATTCAAAAAATAGTTATTTTTTGACACGTGCCAGCTGTTGTGCAAGGCGCCGGAGGTATAGAAATAAACGAGACAGACACGGCACTTGTCTCTGTGTCCTCAGGTTCCAGGGGGAAGACAGACCCCTCCGTCACAAGGCAGTTGGCACACTGGCTCACTGTAAGTCACGGCCGTTGGGAGGACAGAGAAACAGGAGGTGGTGGGAGCGATCTAATACAGACTGCGGCCAGGGAAGCTGTCTCTGGGCAGGTAACATTTCAGCTGTACCTGATGGACTTCCCTGGCGGTGCAGTGGCTAAGAATCCGCCGGCCGATGCAGGGGGCGTGGGTTCCATCCCTGGCCCAGGAAGGTCGCCCATGCACCACAACTGTTGAGCCTGCAAGCCTGTGCTGCAACAAGACAAGAAGCGACCGCCGTGGGAAGCCCACACACTGCACTCAAGAGTAGCCCCTGCTCACTGCAACAGTGAAGGCCCAGCCCAGCCAAAGGTGAACGAAGCAAACTCTACCTGAATGGCTGCAAGAGCAAGAGGAAAGGCCTTTAAGGAACTGCTGTGTCAGTCGCTCAGTCATGTCCAACTCTTTGCAGCCACCAGGCTCCTCTGTCCGTGGGATTCTCCAGGCAAGAATACTGGAGTGGGGTGCCCTTCCCTTCTCCAGGGGATCTTCCCGACGCAGGGACCGAACCCAGGTCTCCTGCACTGCAGGCAGACTCTTTACCATCTGAGCCAGCAAGGAAGTCAAGCTGTGCAGTGGCTATGCTTCTTTCTTTCGGGGGTGGGGTGGGGGCTTCCCTGGTGGCTCAGATGGTAAAGAATCCTCCTGCAATGTGAGAGACTTGGGTTCGAGCACTGAGTCAGGAAGATCCCCCGGAGAAGAGAACGGCTACCCACTCCACTATTCTTGCCTGGAGAATCCCACAGACAGAGGAGCCTGGTAGGCTACAGTCCACAGGGTCGCAAAGAGTCGAACATGACTGAGCGACTTTCACTTTCATGGATTCTAACTTTTCATTTAAGGAACATCAGGGATGTACTCACTGCCATCACAGCAAGGAAGGGGCTGGATCTGAAGGAGAGACGACCTGTAGACCCAATTCTGGAATGCTTAGGAATGCCAAAGTTGGAAGCTGAACTCTAGGGCAGGTGGAAATTGTAATTTCTCTCATATCAGGACAAAGTTACCTGATACGCCACCTTGACTTAGAAGTCTAAATAAAGAAAGTGATATCCAACACTGTTCTGGTTTATGCATCACTGACCTAACATGGCCATAACTGCCGAGAAGCAGTTACCTCTGAGATCTCCATTTTACAGGTGAGGAGGCTCAGAGAGGTTAAGCGACTAACCCAAGGTCACCCAGCTAGAGGTGAGAGGATTGAGACCCCAAATCAGACTTCTCTGACTCCACAACCCATGTGTTGCCGTGTGTGCGTGTGTGTTTACATAATAAATTCTAACATCTTTCCCAAACTTGTTTTTAAAAATAAAGCCAAGAAGGCAATGGCACCCCACCCCAGTACTCTTGCCTGGAAAATCCCATGGACGGAGGAGCCTGGCGGGCTGCAGTCCATGGGGTCGCTAAGAGTCGGACACGACTGAGCAACTTCACTTTCATGCATTGGAGAAGGAAATGGCAACCCACTCCAGTGTTCTTGCTTGGAGAATCCCAGGGACGGGTGAGCCCCATGGGCTGCTGTCTCTGGGGTCACACAGAGTTGGACATGACTGAAGCAAAGTAGCAGCAGCAGTAGCAGCAGCCCTTTACTTTCATCCAAGGCTGGAATTTATGGGGCTGTCCATCCAGGTCACCCAGAAAAGGCTTGGGGAAGCCAGCACACCCCTCCCCTCTCCTCCCTCCCAGAGTCCTGTGTTTGGGTAACAACGCCTTCCACAGACAGTACATATTTAAGCATCTCCAGGGCCCAGAACATCTGCTGCACGAATGCTCGAGTCTTCTCCTGCAGGTGCGTGGTTCTGTGTGGGCGAGAAGACGCGCTATAAATGTCAGCACAATATTCACACCCCACTGTCTAAGAATTGCCACGCCTTTGCAGAAGGGTTTGTGTCTGCAGCCGCAGGCATGGGGACACACCCCCTCCAGGGATCCTGTTTGTGGTTGGTGCTCTTGGCATCGCGAATGCTGGGGGTTGTGGTTTGGAGCGGTGGGAGTGCACACAGCCAGGCCGGAAACAACCAAGCCTGGCGGACGCTAAAGGCCCAAGCCCAGGATGAGGAATGTTCCTGCATGTTGTGTGGTAATCAAAACCAACGCTCTGTATAAAGATGCCCAACATCGGGAGTCGTCAGGGAAGCCTAAATCAAAAGCACAATGAGATATCACTTCTCACCCACTAGGATGGCAAAGACTGTTCTGTTTTGTAATGGAAAAGGGTACACGGGCAAGGATGTAGAGCCCTCATACACTGCTGTAGGGAAGGTAGGATGGGGCAGCTACTTTGGAAAGCAGTCTGGCAGTTCCCCAAACAGTTAAATACAGAATTACCATATGACCCAACAATTCCCCTCCTAGGTCTGTACTCTAGAAAACTGGAAACGTGTTCATACAAAAACTTGTACACAAATTATTCACAGCAGCACTGTTCACAATAGTCAAAAGGTGGAGGCGACCCAAATGCCCATCAACAGATGACGAACAAACGAAAGACGGATAAACAAAATCTGGTCTATCCACGCAATGCAATATTATTCATCCATCAAAGGACAGTGTGTTTGTACAGCAACAACACGGGTGAGTAAGCCCGGAAACATCGCACTAAGTGGAAGCAGGCAGACGCTCAGCCAGATGCATAGGAGTCCATTGATAGTTAATGTTACGGACAGAGGAGCCTGGCAGGCTGCAGTCCATAGGGTCGCAAGAGCCAGACACGACCCAGCGTGTCTAAAGCACCACCAGCAGAGCTAATGTCCAGCATAGAAAAAGCAACAGAGACGGAAAGAAGATTAACACTTGCCGTGGAGTGGGGCGTTTCCCTGGTGGCTCAGATGGTAGAGAATCTGCCTGCAATTCGAGAGACCTGGGTTCGACCCTGGGTCAGGAAGATCCCCTGGAGGAGAACATGGCAACCCACTCCAGTGTTCTTGCCTGGAAAATCCCAGGGACAGAGGAGCCTGGCGGGCTGCAGTCCATGGAGTCCCGAAGAATCGGACAGGACTGAGCCACTTTCACTTATGGAATGGGGAAGGGAGGAATTTAGACTAGCTGCTAGTGGGTGTGTTGTTTCTTCTGTGGGATATGGAAATATTCTGGAATTAGATAGTTGCAGAATATAGTGACTATACTAAAAACACACACACACACACACACAGAAATGTATAATTTAAAACCTGCCGTGCTGGGAAGATCTGAAAGAATGGGCAGGATCTCGTTCATGTGAAGGAAGCTGGTGAGAGGGGAATGGCTCAGGGATAAACACCTAGGTGAGAGTATAAGGAATTTTCAGTTCAGTTCAGTTCAGTCACTCAGTCGTGTCCAACTCTTTGTGACCCCATGGACTGCAGCGCGCCAGGCCTCCCTGTTCATCACCAGCTCCCAGAGTCTACCCAACCCCATGTCCATCGAGTCAGTGATGGCATCCAACCATCGTATCCTCTGTCGTCCCCTTCTCCTCCTGCCTTCAATCTTTCCCAGCATCAGGGTCTTTTCAAATGAGTCAGTTCCTTGTATCAGGTGGCCAGAGTACTGGAGCTTCAGCTTCAGCATCAGTCCTTCCAATGAATATTCAGGACTGATCTCCTTTAGGATGGACTGATTTGATCTCCTTGCTGTCCAAGGGACTCTCAAGAGTCTTCCCCAACACCACATTTCAAAAGCNTCCTTGTATCAGGTGGCCAGAGTACTGGAGCTTCAGCTTCAGCATCAGTCCTTCCAATGAATATTCAGGACTGATCTCCTTTAGGATGGACTGATTTGATCTCCTTGCTGTCCAAGGGACTCTCAAGAGTCTTCCCCAACACCACATTTCAAAAGCTTCAATTCTTCCACCCTCAGCTTTCTTTATAGTCCAACTCTCACATCCATACACGATTACTAGAAAAACCATAGCTTTGACTAGATGGACCTTTGTCAGCAAAGTAACGTCTCTGCTTTTTAATATGTTGTCTAGGTTGGTCATAACTTTGCTTCCAAGGAGCAAGCGTCTTTTAATTTTACGGCTACACTCACCATCTGCAGTGATTTTGGAGCCCCCCAAAATAAAGTCTCTCACTGTTTACACTGTTTCCCCATTTATTTTCCATGAAGTGATAGGACCAGATGCCACGATCTTCGTTTTCTGAATGTTGAGTTTTAAGCCAGTTTTTTCACTCTCCTCTTTCACCTTCATCGAGAGGCTCTTTAGTTCCTCTTCACTTTCTGCCATAAGGGTGGTGTCATCTGCGTATCCGAGGTTATTGATATTTCTCCTGGCAATCTTGATTCCCGCTTGTGCTTCATCCAGTCCAGCATTTCTCATGATGTACTCTGCATATAAGTTAAATAAGCAGGGAGACAATATACAGCCTTGGTGTACTCCTTTCCTGATTTGGAACCAGTCTGTTCCATGTCCAGTTCTAACTGTTGCTTCTTGACCTGTATACAGATTTCTCAGGAGGCAGGTCAGGTGGTCTAGTATTCCCATCTCTTGAAGAATTTCCCACAGTTTGTTGTGTGATCCACACAGTCAAAGGCTTTGACATAGTCAATAAAGCAGAAGTAGATAAGGAATTTTAGGCTGATTTTATTTTCTGTACAAATGCCCCACATATGCAGGGGTTGAATGTCCAGCGCTTAGCCACCAGGAACCCAGCAGTGGATGTTCCAGGCAGTCAGTTTCCCTTTGGGTTTGCCTCAATGCAGGGAAGCGAGCTGGCCCCAGCCTGTCCATAGATGTCAGCTCCCCATGGAGCTGGAGTATTGCCCAGATCAAAGATGAGGAATGGCATACTCCAGTCCCAGGGGAAAGGTGAAAGGTAGGGTGCAGAAACAAGTGTAACGAGTGTCAGGGTTTGTGGACTGAAGAAGATGGGGACCATTCCACATAATTCAAGCTCCCCTAGAAAAGACGATGCCTTCAAACCAACTGCCTGCAATGCAGGAGACACGAGTTTGATCCCTGGGTCAGGAAGATCCCCTAGAAGGGAATGGCAACCCACTCCAGGATTCTTGCCTGGAGAATTCCAAGGACAGAGGAGCCTGGCAGGCTACAGTCCATAGTGTCAAAAAGAGTCGGACACGACTGAGTGACTAACACGTTCACTCTTCATCCCTTAGGGGATCTCTCTGGTGCTCCAGTGGATGAGACTCCAAGCTGCCAACACAGAGCTCTAGGGTTCGATTCCTGGTCAGAAAACTAAGATTCCACATGCCGTATGGTGTGGCCAAAGATTTTGTTTTTAAATCCTTTATGAGTACACAGGGCTCTGTAGCTTACAGATACTAATGATAACATTTGAAGCCCACGCTGTCCCTGCCTCCCTGGCCCCCTGCCTGTGGCTGCAAACACCTGTGACTCCGCCAGCAAGTGTTTCTCTGGGTGCAGGAGTAAACTCAGCCCAGGCACAAGGCAGTCTGGAAACGCCTGGGAGTTAATGCCCAGAAGCGCCCCTCAGACAACCATCAGTGGCAGCTGCTGCATCAATACCCCGGCCTCCTCCTCATCCCCGCGGTGGGCACAACCCTGAGGGGTGTCCTCAGCCATCTCTTGGAGTTCTCCAGCACCATCGAGTCCCACTGCCCACAGCCCACTCTTTACTTCCCCTCTTATTTCCTGTTCACTCCCCTGTTCCTTCATCCTTACAGCCTGGAATACCTCCCAGGTAAACTACTTGTGTGGACATCTTAAGTCACAGAGACTGCTTTGGCGGAACCCAGACACAGAGAAGAGCTAACACTGATTTGCACGTTTACGCTGCTCGGGATGATGCCAAACTCTACATGGATGGTCTCACCTGCCCTTACAGCACGCGTGAGGTCAGCGCTGTTACACACAATCGTTGTTTAGTCTCTAGGTTGTGTCTGACTCTTTGCGACCCCATGGACGATAGCCCTCCAGGCTCCTCTGAGCACGGGATATTTCCCAGGCAAGAACACTGGAGTGGGTTGCCATTTCCTTCTCCAGGAGATCTTCGCAATCCAAGGATCGAACCTAGGGGTCCTGCTTTGGCAGGCAAATTCTTTACCACTGAGCCACCGAGGAAGCCTGATACTCATTTACCCAAATGAGGAAACTGGGGCTCACGAAGGCTAAGCAACTTGCTGCTGGCTGACAACTCAGATTCAAACCCAGGCTGAGCAGTTTCGAATAAAATCATCTCTTTACTGCACCAGGAACCTCCCTATGGCCTTGATATAAACATGAAGTCAGTTTTGCCTTGAGTGCTGACTCCGGTCACTGTGTTGAGAAGGATTCTGAGGCTTCATTCATGCTGTGTGTTGAGTTGGACTTTGTCGTTGACGTAGCTTCTCGTTCTGTTTCCTTCAGGAGAATGGCTCCTTCCAGACTCGTGATTCCGTGGGCTGCCAGTCCGGGGGACCAACACCCCCTCCCACCACTGAGCACATGGCCCCTACTGGCCAATCTGAGACCTTTCCTGAAATGTTCAAGTTGGAGGGAGAAGGGCATGCTCTTAACCTTTCCCCCAGGTCTGTAGCAGAAAGGAGATAACCTCAGAGCTGCCAGCTTCTAGTCACGAAGAACCTTGCCTGAGACCATAATGCCAGCAAACATTGGAACCCCTAAGGGACAAATGAAGAGGTGAGACAGGGACCTGATGAGGCTCCCAGGAGAGCCCAGAGCTTCCCTGCTGCCTGCAGCTCCTTGTCTCGCTTTCTGAGCTACTCCAGTACCCATACAATAAATCCCTTCTTCCTTAAGCTGATCTCTTCCAGCCAGAAGAATCCTGACTAACGGAGTGTCATGATTGATTAGTAATGTCTGCCTTGGGCACATGAGTAGGGAGCAGAGGTTCACGTGGCAGATATTTCCCATTCCTGGCTAAGGGTTTGTTTGAGACAGTGAGCATGAACCATGCTTATTATTCCTAAAGCAGTAAGAATATCACTTGTGCATGCTAAGTCACTGCAGTCGTGTCTGACTCTTTGGGACCCCATGGACTGTAGCCTGCCAGGCTCCTCTGTCCCTGAGATTCTCCAGGCAAGAATACTGAAGTGGGTTGCCATGCCTTCCTCCAGGGGATCTTCCCAACCCAGGGATCAAACCCACGTCTCTTAAATCTCCTGCATTGGCAAGCAGGTTCTTTACCACCAGCGCCCCCTGGGAAGCCCATTACTCAAGGAACCATTAATAAATACTTACTGAGGCCATATATTGGGGAAGGCAATGGCACCCCACCCCAGTACTCTTGCCTGGAAAATCCAATGGACGGAGGAGCCTGGTGGGCTGCAGTCCATGGGGTTGCTAACAGTCGGACAGACTGAGCGACTTCACTTTCACTTTTCTCTTTCATACACTGGAGAAGGAAATGGCAACCCACTCCAGTGTTCTTGCCTGGAGAATCCCAGGGATGGGGGAGCCTGGTGGGCTGCCGTCTATGGGGTCACACAGAGTCAGACACGACTAAAGTGACTTAGCAGCAGCAGCAGCAGAGGCCATATATGCATACCTAGTCTGATGCTAAGCAGCCAGGGAACATAGGAGGGTGAACAGAATTAGCATTGAACATCTTCTAGGTGCTGGATGCTTTATATGTGTGTCCTCTAATTTTATTTCACCATCATAATACCTAGTCCTGAAAGATTTTATTATCCCCATTTTATAGATGGTGAACTGAGGATCAGAGCTAGTCAAGGCCAAACCCTTGATTCAAATCCAGGCCATCGGTCTCTGGTCTGAAGTCTTTCCACCACGCCACTTGCTTATTCACTCATTCGTCCACATGGTACATTATTCCATATACAATGATTTAGCTAAAACCTCAACAGCATGACGACACCATCACAGCAGCTACACTTGTATAGTCAGGCATGGTTCAAAGCACTTACTACACTTCACTCACTTGCCAGTTTCTCTGTTAACTAGAAGGGCAGAAAAATAGGTGGATGAGGTGTTTCCTGACCTCAAGGAGCTCACAGTCCAGTCAGTAAGATAAACGCACAGTTGGTGATTAATAATTTCGTGTTCATGTCCACACTCTCAACCTAACGATGCCATGACTCCACTTAGGCATCACCTCCTCCAGGAGGCCCCCCCTGGATGTCCCCAGCCTCTAGGTGCTGGGGAGCCCTGGCTGGTCCATCTCTGATGTCCAGTTGCCAGCACCAGGCCCTTTCCAGAGTGGGTGCTTGAGAGTATTTACTTCCTGAAAATACATACGGAAGTCTCTGGGGATGCATGGATGGATGAGGGAAGAAGAGACTAAGGGTATCTCTCCAGGGTCAACAGGAAAGCAAATCTCTGGTAAAGAATCCTCCTGCAATGCAGGAGACCTGGGTTCCATCCCGGGGGTGGGAAGATCCCCTGGAGAAGGGAAAGGCTGGCCACTCCAGTATTCTGGCCTGAATTCCGTGGACTGTATAGTTCATGGGGTTGCAAAGAGTCGGCCATGACTGAGCGACTTTCACTTCCCTTCACTTTCATTAGAGACAAGACACCAAGCCAGTCTGATATAATAAACAGTGAAGAAACAGTGTCACAAAGGAATATATTTTACGTGATTCAAATGAAAGAATGAACATTTTAAACAACACGGCACCAAAAAAAAAAAAAAAAAAACCACACACATACACATCAAACCACAACGAGGAAAGTGTTTCCAAAGACCATGCATAATTAAAAACGCTCACACTTCAAGACCCCCAAGGACTAAACTGAGGCAACTTGTTTATGGTTTGCGTGGCGCCACCGTGTGGCAGCAGTAGAGTATGACAGAATTGTCAAGGCCTGCCTGCTTTGAAAATGCTTGACTCTTGAACTTCTCACTGGTGCGTGTGTGTGTGTGTGTGCGCGCGCACGTGCATGTGCGAAGGGGGCAATATTTATATTCCTTTCCCTTTTGCATTTAAAATAGGACTTTGTTAATGTTTTGCAAAGCACTGCTTCAACTTCACACAGAATGTGGCTCCCCCACCCGAATGTCAGTCTGAAGGTGTGAGGCCCCAGTTTGCTGCTCCCTGTCTGTGATGGGTCCCACGAGCCCACATGCTCACTTGACCACTCCTTCTCTCTTGGATCCAAAACCCAGGGAGGGTTTTGGAGGCACGAAGCCAGGGCAGGCATACAACCTCAGGGGCACTGTCAACACAGTAGCAATGCCCTCTCCCTCACAGGCAAGCCCCTTTTGCTGTCAGTTCTGGGGTGACCCCACCTTAGTCTTGAGGGTGGGATCCAAGACATCTCAGACTATCCAGTCACTTGTCCAATAAGTCAAAGCTATGGATTTTTTCAGCAGTCATGCACAGAGGTGAGAGTTGGACCATAGAGAAGGTTGAGCGCCGAAGAATTTGGTGCTTTTGAACTGTGGTGCTGGAGAAGACTCTTGAGAGTCCCTTGGACTGCAAGGAGATCCAACCANACTTGTCCAATAAGTCAAAGCTATGGATTTTTTCAGCAGTCATGCACAGAGGTGAGAGTTGGACCATAGAGAAGGTTGAGCGCCGAAGAATTTGGTGCTTTTGAACTGTGGTGCTGGAGAAGACTCTTGAGAGTCCCTTGGACTGCAAGGAGATCCAACCAGACTAGTCAATCCTAAAGGAAATCAGTCTTGAGTATTCATCGGAAGGACTGATGCTGAAGTTCCAATACTTTGGCCACCTGATGCGAAGAGCCAATTCATTGGAAAAGACCCTGATGGTGGGAAAGACTGGGGGCAGAAGAAAGAGACGACAGAGGATGAGCTGGCTGGATGTCATCACTGACTCAGTGGACGTGAGTTTGAGCAAACTCTGGGAGATGGTGAAGGATGGGGAAGCCTGGCGTGCTGCCGTCCACGGGGTCGCAAAGACTCGGACACGACTGAGCAGCTGAACAACGAACTGAGCATGTGCTGTGTGCCGCTGGCGTGGAGAGGGCCCCTGTTCTCGTGGAGCGCGAGCTGCTTTCCCACCAGATCCTGCTCTCGAGGCTCCGTCTCCCGTTGGCTATGGGGTATGCAGGCAGTTCCAGCCCTGTACTTTCTTGGGGGCAAAGGGAAGTCAATCAATGTCAATCATGTTGCAGGAGCATCAGCTGTGTCCCGATCGCCTACCCCTTGGGCCCCTCGGGTTCTGGGGATAAAAAGGCACATGAGTTGCCCCACTATGAAGGGTCTGGGATTGCAGATATTTTGGTCTGTGATTCTACAGAGTGGTTCCCAGCTTGGGAGGACAAGGGTCCCAGCAGCTGCTGTCAGTGTCCTGCGAGGGGCCCTGGCCTGTCCATCTGGTGGTGCCTGAGGCCTCTTTCTGGCTGCTGGACATGCTGGCAATGCACTGTCCCCTGGGAACAGCCCCAACCAATGGCTGCAGAGAGTCGGGGTATAAGTGGGCCAGCCCCCGCGCCCTTCAGGTAGGAGAACTCTGAGATACTTCCTCCCTGACCCTCAGCTAAGTCTCCACGGCTTTCCGCTCCAGTTGCCCACATCTGAGCACTCTTTGCTGGCTGCCTCCCCTGTCTCACCCGGCTTTTTCAGCCATGCACCCTGGACCCTTCCCAAGGAAAATGCATGTAATTGAACTCTCCACTCAGGGTCTGCCTCTGGGGGAACCCAAACCAAGACAGAGGAATATTTTTTAAAGGCCCCAAAGGCGATCCCAAGATCCTCCTCTCTGTCCCGCTGAATTAAGAACCCCTCCAGCAAACCATCGGGAAGTCAGCCTGCCTGGGATTAACTCCCAGCAATGCCACTAGCCAGCTGTGTTACCTTGATAAGCTACTTAAGGCATCTGAGCCGCAGTTTTCCTACCTGTCAAGGAGAGTGTCTCCTTTTTCGAGCACTGTGAAGATTCCATGAGAGATACATGGACTCATTCACCTTGAAGGGACGTGGACACTGAGAAAACCGTCTATGATCTTTTAAATGTCAGGAAGCATTACCTTAATATACGTGTCACAAAAATCTCTCTCAGATTGCTCTGATTTACTTGCTATGTAGGTCACACAGCAAGGAAATGCCTGAAAAGTACAATTTAATGGCCGCTTACTAAGCTCTTCTTCCCTTGGCCTGGAATGATGCTCTGGAATTATAAATGAGAAGGAACCTTGTGCCCTACCAGCTGCAGGAGACACAAATAAATAATTGTTTGGTGTGAAAAGGGCTCTAAGAGGCACCTATGGTAGGCACTTGTGGGTTTTGGCTGCTGGGTCCCCTCTTGGCCTGGGAGCACCCTGAACTTTCCCTCCGGAAGTTACCCCTCCCCACTCTAGTTCTTGGACTTCAGGGAGTGTCATGTGACTCCAGCTAGGCCAATCAGAGCAGTCGATCCCCTGGGCACAGGGATTGGTCCAAGGATAGCACATGACCCAGAACTGACCAATGAGACTCAATCCTGGGACTTTCACAAGTTTGCTGGGAGAGGCAGCCTTGGACTGAACTTCAAGCTGGGAGTTGAAAGCTGAGCCTGGAGGGGTTTCTGGGGGCTGCCTGAGGTAGAAGCCCACACAAAGGAAGGCAGAGCCAGTGGATGCTGGAACCAGAGTCTGGGTGGCTCGGTTTAACCCTGTGTCTCAGCTGTGTTCAAAGCAGTTCTACCACATGCGTGTTTCTGCTAGATAAACCAATGGTCTAAAAGGAAAAAAAAAAAACTTTTTTTCTTAAGCCATCTGCTACCAAGAATCATGCAAAGGAGTGTGCAAGACACAAAGGAGGCATAGTTGAGCAAGAGATCAGCCACTGAATAAAGGGGCTGGAAATCTTCTGAAGAAAGAGACCCCTGATCTGGGTTTTGAGGGATAGATAGAAGTTTGTTCTTTGATGATTAAGGCAGGGAAGGGCATTTGAGGCAGAGGAAGTAACATAAAGGACTGGAGGTGGGACCTGGGTGTCCTTCAGTAGGGCTGGAATATGGGACATAAGAAGATGAGGCAGGGATGCTAGAAGGGGCCAGATCACAGTCAAATGTCAGGCTGCCAGGGTCATCTTTCCTCCTGTGGGAGGCTGGGGGAGCAGAGAGTAAATGCTTGTATGCAGGAAGCAGAAGGGAAGGTGGATCAGGCCTCACAGAACTGTAGAGACTTTATGAATGTCTCTCACAGAAAGTGTCCTCCTCACAGGCAGATATCTAAGGGCTTCGTATGCTAAGATGTCAGCTGAGGTCACACTCAGTGAACACAGGTCAAGGCTGAGGTCTGGGGTATCTGAACAAGCTAACTACCTCCCACCTCCGTAGCCAAGCTTAATGATATAGGCGCTCAGCATTCACGTGGCAGAGGGGCAGGCCATGCATGGGAAGGGAGAGGAAGCTGTGGGCGGCAGCTTCAACCTCTGCTCCCCACCCTGAGCAATTCCACTCTGGCCCCAAACTTGCATCCCATTGCCTCAGGAAAACAGAGCCCTGCAATTATGGGACCACCCTTCTTAGAAGGCACCAGGGCCCACCCTCCTTGGAGCCTCCCCCTGGAGCAGCCTCCTCAAGAATCTCACCTCCACCTCGGAGGCTTGGCAAACCCACACAGTCTTCCCAGTGACTTTCAGCAGTACTTACACGTTGGTGCCTTTGGCATTTCCTGTCATCTGGCTCTTTAATCCAGTCTAGGGGCCAACAGAACTCATGGACTGGGGCACAGATGTCGAGTGCGTTGCCTGAGGCCACAGAGCCTGCAGTTGACCCCAACTCCGCATGATTCTGTGCGTGATCTGGGGCAGCAATGGCATCACCCGCAAGCTTATTAGTAAAACAGAATCCAAGCCCCGCTCCCCCCACCAGAACTTCTTAAGTCAAAATCTGCATTTTAACAAATCCCCGGGTGAAAAGTGTTGGGCTCTGAGCTACATGAAACTAGCCAAACAAAAAGACAGAAGAAAGGACTTCCTGGGTGGTTCAGTGGCTAAGAATCTACCTGCCAATGCAGGGGACACGGGTTCGATCCCTGGTCCAGGAAGTTCCCATAAGGTCCGGGCAACCAAGCCCATGCACGGGCAACTAGAGTGTAGCCCCACTCACCGTAACTAGAGAAAGCCTGTGTACAGCACAAAGACCCAGAGTGGCCAATCAAAAAAAAAAAAAAGGTAGAAAAATACCCCAAATTAACTTCAGTTGGGTTGAAATGAGGGAATTATAAAGGGTCATTTTTTTCTCTTCTGTATATTCCAGAATGTTGTTATATTACTTTCATAATGAAAAAAAGAACAGTTAAAATTAAAGAAAATCTAAACCACAAAATTACACAGTTATAAAACTTAAGAAACGGTTATTTGCATTTAAAAATAGGCCTCATTTTCAATCCGTTATTATTTATTTGTTTTAATTGTGCCTTCCCTTGAAAAAGGAAATTTTTTTCTGCCTCTAAACCCAGAAGCGGAAATTCCTTTGAGGGCTCGGGCCTTGTCCTATGAGAATGGCCGTGTCGGGACAGGCATCTTTCCATCTGCAAGGGGAGCTCATTGTAATATGTGTGCTAGTTGCTCAGTCGTGTCCGACTCTTTGCCACCCCGTGGACTGCAGCCCGCCAGGCTCCTCTGTCCATGGGGATTCTCCAGGCAAGAATACTGGAGTGGGTTGCCCTGCTCTCTCCAGGGCATCTTCCCAACCCAGGAATCGAACCCAGGTCTCCTGCATTGCAGGCAGATTCTTTACCATCTGAGCCACCAGGGAAGCCTGCTGTTGCTGCTGCTGCTAAGTTGCTTCAGTCGTGTCCAACTCCGCGCGACCCCATAGACAGCAGCCCACCAGGCTCCGCCATCCCTGGGATTCTCCAGGCAAGAACACTGGAGTGGGTTGCCATTTCCTTCTCTAATGCGTGAAAGTGAAAAGTCTAGGTCTTAGCAAAATCCATTTCTGTGTTCACTGAAATGAACAACAAGGAATGATTTAAGTACACATGTGATCTGAGACTTTCCGTTTCCCCATGATTGTCTTCCCGTATTTGTCCTTTTTCTGCCTACACAGAGTGAAGGCCCCTCTCCTTTCCTGAATTCTCAGGTTTGCAAGCCAAAGCAGCTGCCTTCAGACTTGGTCTCTTTGCGTACTTCACTCTTACCCATCCCTCAGCACTCAGCGTGTCACTCCTCAGGGACTAACTCCTCCAAGACCCCTTAGTCCTGTATTAGGCACGCTTTCGATGGGAAGTGGTGGAGAAACAGACTTAAATGACTTAAGTCCAAAAGGATGACAATCGGTTCAGATACCAGAAAAGCCTGGGGGTAATGGCTTCAGGTACAGTTGGATCTAGGGTCTCAAATGACACCACCAGGAAGCTACTTGAAAAATCTCTCAGGGACGTCCCCGGTGGTCCAGTGGTGAAGAATCCACCTGCCAGTGCAGGGGACACAGGTTGGGTCCCTGATCCCACAAGATTCCGCATGCTGAAGGGCAGCTGAGAAGAACCGCAACTACTGAGCCCGTGTCCCACAACGGCTGAAGCCCTGGGCCCTGGAGCCGTGCTCCGCAGCCTGAGCAGCCCCCGCGATGAGAAGCCTGCACGCTGCAACGAGAGCGTGGTCCCCACTCACCTCACCTAGAGAAAGCCCCATGAAGACCCAGTGCGGCCAAAAGTGAAATAAGTAATCTAAAAAAGAAAAACATCTCTCCGCCTTCCTCTAGAGGATTCCAGATTTAGACAGGTTGTTCCCTTGGGTGCTCGTGAAAACCCAGATTTTTGATCCTCCAACCTAGAAACACCCAGCAGAAAGAGAACCGTCTTTTCCCACTTGTCCCTGACAAAAGTCCCAGCCTTGAATCTCATTGGCCAGAGTTAGGTCACACGTACATCTTTGACCAATCATTGGAGTGGTCAGGGAATGGAATGCTCTGATTGGCCAGGGTAAACTATTATCACCTGAATCATAGGGACTGGTGGAAGGTCAAAGTGGGTCCCTAAAGGAAAATTGAGAAAATGAAGGCATGAGGCTGGGTGGGCATTAACTCCAGTAGTTTACAACAGACCACTGGTTACAAGTTTTCATAGCATCCTGCAATTTTGCCTCGGTAACGTTTGCTGGCTTTTAAAAATTATATATAATTTCGAGCAGTTAATTGATTCTTGTCTGTCTCCTGAACTCTAAGGGGAAGGGTTTACATGTACTCACAGATAACAGTATTCACAACGCCCCACACATAGTGGAAGTGAAGTGAAGTGAACGTCGCTCAGTCGTGTCCGACTCTTTGCGACCCCGTGGACCCCACGGAATTGTCCAGGCCAGAATACTGGAGTGGGGAGCCGTTCCCTTCTCCAGGAGATCTTCTCAACCAGAGATGGAACCCAAGTCTCCAGCATCGCAGGCGGCTTCTTTTCCAGGTGAGCCACAAGCGTGTACTCATAGATAACACAATGCCTACTATATTCACACACAGTAGGGGTTCATCAAATATTTATCGAATGGATGGACTCTTTCCAGCTGCCTTAGCAAAAGCTATGTTTACTCACATTTGCCAGAGGCAGTTCTGGAATGCCAGCAATCCGGCTTTTCATTTTGAATGAGATCTGGCTATCATCACAGCCAGAACCACTGTTGTAGCTGGGCCCTGGGACAGTCGGTGCCACAGAGATGCTGCCCTGCAGAACTAGAGACATCTGCCACGCGGCCAGTGGTAGCTAGAAACTGCTGTCCAATAGTACAGCCCCTGGGCGGGCTGGCAGCAGACAGAGCGGGGAGACTGGGGAACACCTGGAGTTCTATTGTACTGTAGCCCTTGACATCTGAAAGTGGCCTGCTTCAAGCCATACGGCCTTCCCGTGTGGCAATACGATTGTGTCCCCTTATTCTGAGCAAGTGACTGAGCTTCCGAGTAGCCCGCAAGGTCTGCTGGCTCATGCCCAGCAGAGCCTGTGCCTGAACCAGCACTTGTCACCCATGGCAGTCTTGCCGACATCAGCTCTGCCATCAGCTTTCCACGTCACCTTCAGCAAGTCTCTTTACCTCTGAGGCCTCAGTCTTTTCATCCATAAAACGGGCATGGTTATCCTCACCTGAACAGGGTGTTGTGAGATGAGACAAACTCTTGCACAATATGCAGAAGTCCTAGGCAGGTAGTAGGCACAGCCTTCCCCTCCTTCTAGACATTTCTCCAGCCAAGTTGTATATTCCAAGTGCCTCTCTGGCTATAACTGAAACAGAGATGTGAGCTAATAGGGGGAGGCCACCGGGAGAGGTCTTTAGGTTCGACTAAACAATGAAATCCATACCTAATTGTCGGACACACTTGTCGCTTAGGACACAGTCCAAGAAACAGCTTGCCCAAGGGCAGCACCAAGCCTTTCCCACCCCTGGGACTTCCCACAGCAGCTCAGGAGTGTCTGGTCCTCAGGGGACGATTAGGTCCAGGAGCCGAAATCCGCGCTGGACAAGAAGTGTGGACCTCAAAGACTCAGGCCGTGGGAGTCAATGTCTCTTGTAACAACAGCTCCATGTGAAAAGTTTCTTGGGAGCCTGCAAGGGACACACCCAGTAATAAGACTCTGTACATGGGGAAGTTCAATGTTTTGATGTCCCCATTGAGCATTTAGAATTCATTTGTGGTCATTCTAGTTCAGAGGCAATTCACCAATCAAAAGCCATTTTTAACATAAGCCATGTTGCCTGGCAACACAGCCAATATGCCACTTTCCTCCAGTTTCTGGGGTTAACAGAGATGGTAAGTTAACCCAAGGTCAAGTGTGTTCTTGAGAGAAGGAGAGGGGGTTTGTTTAACTCTCCATCCATAGGTATTTCCTCCCCACCCATATGAACACACACGCACACAGCGGCCCTTTCTCCAGTCCTTCGCTCTCACCCATCTTAAACTGATTCAGAAAAAGAATGATAAAACGGAAACACAGGGTGGCCTGGGGAGCTGACTTTTAAAAGTCTAGACTTCTTGGGAGTCAAATGCCAAGAATTTCAAAAGCAAAGCCTTTCTTGTTTGAAAGGTAAGACTTCCGAGGTTGAGATGCCGGAAACCTTGAATTCCAAGGCCGAGACTGGTAAGTTTCGAACACCATTGTTATTTTCCCGAGTTTGACCTTCGGGGTTTCAGAAAGTGAAGCCCTGATTTGGTGTGCTAACCAATAGATCTGGGGAGAAGAGACAAAGAGGCAGGTGACCTGGGCCTCCAAACTTTGGATGGTTTTCTAGACTGAGAAAGCGGGGAGGAGATGAGTATGAGGGAGTCCAGGGCTACCGAGATCTGGCAGTCCTTGTGGGTGCCCAGTGAGGACCGCTGCTCAGAGGGTTAGCAGGAAGGGCCCGTCTGTGCCCTGAGGGGCCTCTGTTTCTAGCTGACATGCCCCTGTGCACAGCCCCGGCTCGTCACCCCATCGGAGGTGGTAAGGGTGCCTGGAGCCTGGCAAGGGGCTGGTGGCCCAGAGGGAGTCTTGCGATCTTGAAGCAGGATGGTTCTGAGCAGAGCCCACCTGTGGTGTCCCGGCCAGGTGAAGCAGGGGTAAAACCCAGCCCCACCCTTCTGGAAATCCACACCCCACAAAGATGAGAGCGACAAGGCCCCCTGCTGCTGTGTGTGTGAGGGAGGGCGTGGGACTCTTGACGCCAGTTCCCCAGCATGACTTGGGGGCAAGGCCATTGATTTATTTGATAAGCTGTTCTTCCCCTCTGAGCAAGGTTCTGGGGCCAGACTGCCCGGGACTCACCCTGCTGCTTCCTCGATCAAGTTCTTTCATCTCTTTGTGCCTCAGTTTCTTCACCTGTAAAATGGAGAGGAAAATACTCCCCGAATTTTGAAGAGTCATCTTGATGTCTAAAAGGGTTAGGATATCCTTGTGGAATCTAAAAAGAAATGATACAAATGAACTTAAAAAAAAGAAAGAGACTCACTCACTTAGAGAACAAACTTAAGATTGCAGGGCAGGGCGGGGCGGGGTAGGAGAGGAGATGGATCGAGGAAGGGATCTTCAGGGAGTTTGGGATGGACACGGACACATTGCTGTATTTAAAACGGATAACCAGCCTTCAATTAAAATTAAAAAAATAAATTAAAAAATGGAAAATTAAAAAAAAAAAACGGATAACCTACAAAGACTGTAGAGCATGTGGAATTCTGTTCAATATTAAGAGGGGGGTTTGGGGGAGATTGGCTAAGCATATATGTATGGCTGAGTCCCTTTGCTGTTCACCTAAAACTGTCACAACATTGATCATCGGCCATACCCCAATACAATTTAAATTTTAAAAAAAGGATTAGTATATCCAAAGAAATCAGAAAAATTCCATGCAGCTTGCAAACCCTCCACAAATGTTTAGAACTGTTATTTCTATTTGTCGGACGTTCCTCTATGCACCGGGGGTACAGTGGTGACCAATCAAAGCATCAGCCTCATCCAGCTTCCGTTAGGGAGCCAGGTAACAACAGACACAAAACTAGCATCTCTCTTTGGAAGAAACGTAAAGCAGGGGAAGCGAAGGTGGTCCCTTCCCTCTGAGCGCCGGCCCCTTGGGGGAGGCGGGCAGCACCCATGGCCCTCCGGACTCACTGGCCTCCAGGCACATCCCTGAAAGGGGCCCTGGCCGCTTGCTGCTGCCCGGGTGACCAGCCCAAGCTGCCAGCCCCTCGCTGGAGGGCGCTGGCCCTCAGGAGCTCCAGGAGAGTCTACAGAATCACGGATAGGGAGGATAGTCGCAGAGGCGCTGCTCCCACCAACCAGATGTTCCCACGCCTTTCTCCGACAGATTAGTGTCCTAGCAACTGGAAAAGGGGGAACCGGTCTGTTTCTCTCTGGGAACAAAAGGGACAAAAGGCATTCAAGTTCCGCCCCTGGGAAAGCCCCACGGGCGTTGGGTTCAGGACACCTCCTTCCTCGTGGTCGCAGGTCACTGTGGGGCCCTGCGAGCCCTGGGCGACTTCCTGCAGGCCTTCAGAGCGGAGAGCACGGGACTGCTGCTCCTCACAAGAGACCTGCCTCCTGGCTAGTCTCTGAACCCCCTCTTCCTTGTCTTTACTTAGGGCTCCCGTTACACGGAAAACTAGGGTCCTCCAGACTCCCCCCCGCCCCCTCGTTCTCATGGGCAAACGCTGGCACAGTGGTCTGGGTCTCTCCCCTCCTGTACCTGCCACGGAGTAAGAAAACCTAGTCACCCCTCCCACGCCATCCCCGGTTTCGATTTCTGGGGTTTCAGTTACCTAGGGTGAGCCGTGGTCTGAAGTTGTACGTGGAAGATTCCAGAAATAACCAATCCATGAGTTTCAAATCGCTCGCTGCGCTGAGTCGTGTGTTGAAATCTCTCCGCGGCGCTCCCTTCCCGCACCAGTCACTTAGCAGTCGTCTTGGGTATCAGGTGGGCTGTCCTAGGATTGCGGTGTTCGTGTTCCAGTTGCCTTTCTTTGACTTAACGGTGGTCCCTGAGGGCAAGAGTAGCGATGCCAGCATCTCAGATATTCTCTGACTGTGCCTAATCTCTATGTTACACTTTATCGTAAGCAAGGCATGGTCTGGGGGCTTCCCTGGTAAGGAATCTGCCTGCCACTGCAAGAGACGTGAGTTTGATCCCTGATCTGGGAAGATCCAACGTGCTGCGGGATCCTTCCCGGGCGCCACAACTGCTGAAGCCTGCGTGCCCTAGGGCCTGCGCTTCTTTCAAGAGAAGCCGCTGCAGCGAGACGCCCGGGCACTGCAACTGGGGAGTAACCCCCGCTCGCTGCAGCTAGAGAAAAGCCCACGCAGCGCAGCCAAGAACAAATAAGCAAAATCTCATTTTTAAAGTTCACTAAAAAAGAAAAAGCACACTCTGCGTAGGCTTTGGTACTACTCGTGTTTTTAGGCATCTCTGCAGGTCATGGATTTTATTCCCCAAGGATCAGAGAGGGGGCAATGTGTACTACTGCATAACAAACCATTCCGGACCTCAGAGCATCCAATGGTAGCATCTGTTCATGGGTCCAGGATCAGCCGGGGCGGGGGGTGGCTGGGCAGTTCTCTAGCCTTGGATGGGCTCTCATGTGCCTGGGGGTTGCTGGCTGGCCACAGATCTAGGCTGGTCTTGGCCTGGGGCAAGTCCACATGTCTGCGTCCTCTGCCAGGCAGCCTGGTGTGTGGTGATGGCAGAGGCTCAGGGCGAGTACTGCCCAAGTGCAGGGGTCCATTTCAGCCTCTGCTGGGGTCACATAGCACCTCACACGGCCAAGTCCAGCGTCAAGGAACAGGCACCTCAAAGTTCAATGGCAAAGGGTGAAGCTCCAGGAGATAAAGAGTTAAGACTGAGTGGTATAACCTCCCCCCCGTCACCTATTCTGCATCCCCTTGCTTTGCCAGACCACCACTAGCTCAACTGTAGACCCTTCCCCAGCTTCTCATGACCACCCCGTCTTTCACCCACTCTTGACATCCGTTCCCTCACAGAATGGACTCTTGCAGCCCACCCCACCCAGAGGGACTTCTGGCAACGTGAATCTGACCGTGTCTCTCCCCTGCCCCAAACTCCACACGACTTTCTGCTGCCCTTAGAGTGAGATTCCAACTCCTTACAGGGAGCTTCCCCGGTGGTCCAGTGGTTAAGCATCACGTCTTCCATCAAGAGGACAGGAAAGGGTTCTACTCCTGATCGGGGAACTGTGTTTCCACGTGCCGTGGAGCAACTGAGCCCATGCGAGCGACACCTGAAGTCCACTCACTGCGGGTAGAGAGGCCTGGGTGCGGTAACCCAGAGCCTGCACACCACAATGAAGACCCATTTCAGCCCAAAAAGTAAACAAATAAGCGGATAAACAGACTTCTTACGGGACTACAGAGCCCGTGGGATAAGCCTTCGCCATTTCTCTCAGCCTCACTTCTGACTACAGCCTTCTTTCCTCTGAGTCTTTCAGCAGCTGGGGTCCTCACTCAGCCCCTCCAACGGGCTCGGCCTGCTTCTCTCTTCTGGGCCCAGAACATGCCCAGGGACACCCACTCCACAAATCCCTGCTGAGCATCTTACCCTGTGTCAGGGACGCAGTGAGGCGTTGGGGACGTGGCAGGACTGGGAAGGACGTTCCCTCGTTTCAGCAAACACGTGGCCTCTCTCTGAACGAGCACGGGGCCAGGTGCTGGGACTGCTCCGGGGGTACTTCCTGGCCACCCTTGTCTGCTGGTGACCCATTTACCCACCTGTCTGTGTCGCCCTGGGGTCCCTCAGCCCCAAGGGGACTCTGGCACCTGTGGATCTGGTACACGGCATGGAGCTGGAGAAAGGGGCCCTGGATGAAAGCGAACAGACGCGGAACTTGTCCTCAGAAGGCCACACCCAGTCCAGGCAGGGACACTCATGTACACTGTGTCAAGGCTTCAAGGCTGCAGACCTGGGACGAGGCAAGGTCGGACGGGGGGACAGCATTTGGTTCAGTGTTGTTGTTATTAAGTTGCTAAATCGCGGCCGACTCTTTGGGATTCCATGGACTGCACCCCGCCAGGCTGCTCTGTCCATGGGATTCTCCAGGCAAGAATACTAGAGTGGGTTGCCATTGCCTTCTCCAGGGCATCTTCCTGACCCAGGGATTGAACTCACGTCTCCTGCACTGGTAGGCAGGTCCTTTTCCACTGAGCTATCACTGGTAAATTTCCCTGTCCTATTCATTTGGCTCGTGATAGGTGCCTGGAAAATCCCATGGATGGAGGAGCCTGGTGGGCTGCAGTCCACAACGTCTCGAAGAGTCGGACATGACTGAGCGACTTCACTTTCACTTTTCACTTTCATGCATTGGAGAAGGCAAAGACAACCCAGTCCAGTGTTCTTGCTTGGAGAATCCCAGGGGCGGTGGAGCCTGGTGGGCTGCCGTCTATGGGGTCGCACAGAGTCGGACACGACTGAAGCGACTTAGCAGGAGCAGCAGCAGGTGCCAAGTTGATATTATTAAAAAAATTTTTTTTTGACATGGATCATTTTTCCTTGAAAGTCTTTATCGAATTTGCTACAACATTGCTTCTGTTTTATGGCCTTTGGTTTTGGGGCCACGAGGAATGTGGGATCTTGGCTCCTCGACCAGGGATCAAACCTCCACCCCCGGCACTGGAAGGTCAGGTCTTAACCACTAGACCGTCAGGGAAGTCCCCAAATCAGTATTTTCATTTTCCCGCTCTTGGAAAACTCCAGCTGATTTTTCAAGACCCTGATCAAAAGGCTTCTCCTGCAGGAAACCTTTCCTCTCTCTCTTCTCCTGTCATAAGAGATGCTGAGTGTGCTCCACCCAGATTCGCATCACCAAAACAGAGCGCCCACCTCCCAGCTGCTGTGTGTGCTGACTGCTAAGAGCTCTGGCTGCACCTGCCCCCGAGAATGGCTTTCAGCCAGCGGGAGCCTCCTGGGGGCCGCGTCAGGGATGCTACACTCTTCCCGTGGGAAGGGGGCAAATACTGTTCCCTCAAGTGTTGCTCCTGCTCCAGAGCAACCCGTGGGGTCAGGCTGAGGCCAGAGTTCTCCTGAAACCACATCCCTGCTTGCCTGGCTTCTTCCCTGCCTAATCTGGCTTCCCTCTCTCCCCTACCTTACATAAATGTGTGCACAAGAATGCCTGTCTAAGGCTTGGCCCAATCTAAGACTGTGTGTGTGTGTGTGTGTGTGTGTGTGTCCTGCTCCTATTCAGTCACTAAGTCATGTTAGAACCTGTGTGACCCCGTGGACTGTAGCCCGCCAGGCTCCTCTGTCCGTAGGATTCTCCAGGCAAGAATACTGGAGTGGGTTGCCATTCCCTTCTCCAGGGAATCTTACCAACCCAGGGATTGAATCTGGGTCTCCTGCATCGGCAGGCGGATTCTTTACCACTGTGCCACCAGGGAAAGCCTGTGTATATATGTGTGCGTGTGTGTGTTAGTTGCTCAGCCGCGTCCTACTCTTTGCAGCTCCGTGGACTCTAGCCTGCCAGGCTACTCTCTCTGTGAAATTTCCAGGCAAGAATACTGGGGTGGGTTTGCCATGCCCTCCTCCGGGGGGATCTTCCTGACCCAGGGATCGAACCTGAATCTCCTGCACTGCAGGCAGATTCTTTACCTTTGGGGCCACCGGGAAGTCTGGTATGTATATGTCTATATCTGCATATCTTATGTGATGTAAGCCTCTTCCAGGCCTGGACCCTTGAGCCCTCTCAAGCATTCCTGTGTCCTGTTCCCTTTCACCTGCTCAGTGTGTATAAATCACGTGGAAATGGGGTCACAACACAGAAGAAACTTGATCTCTGAATGACCACACGGAGAAGCTGATTTGGAACTTCCCACAAGTGAGAAAGAAGCTTATCTCGTATTTGTGCCACTAAGGATTTGGCGGTCTGTTGGGTCCTGCAGGTAATGTTCCTATAATGAGTACATCCGGGTCGGGTCATTTGTTAGCCTGGCTGATGCGGTGGTCCAGTGTCAGCCTCGGAGTGATCAGGCTGGGGCTCCAGCTCAGACACACTTGGCCTCCCTGGGACTCAGTTCCCTCAGCTGCAAAGGAAAAGGCATAAACCCCCCTTTGATCAGAAGCATTAAATGAGATCGGTTAATTTCGGGTGTCAGCCTGACTGGCCTTAAGGCGCCCAGATACTTAGTCAAATGTTATATTGCGTGTGTCTGTGTGGACGTCCCTGGATGAGATTAACATTTCAATCAGTTGACTGAGTAAAGCAGCTTGCCCTCCCCAACGTGGGTGGGCCCCGTCCAATCCAGTTGAAAGCCTGAATAGAATAAAAGGCTAAGAAAGAAGCCTTTCTCTATGCCAGTCTTGGAGGGGGGACGTTGGTCTTCTCCTGCCTTAAGACTCAGATTGGAACTTTCATCATTAGCTTTCCCAGGACTAGACTTCTCCATCTCCACAAACACATGTGTTACTCGACTGCTCAGCCCTGTCCGACTCCGTGACCCCATGAACTATAGCCCACCAGGCTCCCCTGTCCATAGGATTCTCCAGGCAAGGATGCTGGAGTGGGTTGCCATTTCCTCCTCCAGGGGATCTTCCCAACCCTGAGATCGAACGCAGGTCTCCTACATTGCAGGCAGATTCTTTACCATCTGAACCACCAGGGAAGGCTCTTTTCTAAAAATAAATCTATCTATACCTATCTATGTCTACATATCTATATATCAATATATCAATATCTATATGTATGTATACACAAACACACACATCCTACTGGTTCAGTGGAGATTCCAGACTCATTCATGTGGGGTATTCAGCCAGCCTTCATTGCTGGAGCATAGCTGCATCACACAATGTCACCATATGTGCCTCTTCCCCTTCAGTCATCTCTAGGATCCCTGCCCCAGGGCATGGCCCCTCACCTTCACCTGGAGCATCACACACCCCTCATCAGCCTCCCTGCTTCTGATCTTGCCTCTCCAATCCATCCTCCCTGAGGGCCACAAGAATGAGGGCTCAAAGCCCCACATCAGTCAGTGTTATACATGCAGTAAGAAAGCTTCCTAACTAAGCTTAGAAGCCTCAGTTTCCTCATCTGTAAAATGGGAAGGTGGACTAGATGAACGTGAAGCCCCCTTCCAGCTGTCTGTTTCTTTGGTTTGGAAATGTGGTCCTTACTCCCTGTTTCTGGAGCCTTCTGGATCCTGCATCTCTCTGCCACACCACCTCTCGTTTCCGCGGCTTCCGCCCTCATCAAGAGCTCATTTCTCCCACATTCCTGGCTCCTCTTCCTGTTTCTATTCCTCTGCTTACAACATTCCATTCCTGCTAGTTTCTGCCCTGGTCCTATCACATTGCAAGCTTACTCACTTGCTGCCATTCTTGTTACTATTTCCCTGGCATTACTCTGCACACACTGCCTTGGTGTTTGCACACGTCTGTTTCTCCTCTCCCTCCCGTAGAACAGCCTCTCCCTTTTAACCCTCCCATTCCTACTGCCCACAAAGGTCCGTCTAGTCAAGGCTATGGTTTTTCCAACAGTNTTGCAAGCTTACTCACTTGCTGCCATTCTTGTTACTATTTCCCTGGCATTACTCTGCACACACTGCCTTGGTGTTTGCACACGTCTGTTTCTCCTCTCCCTCCCATAGAACAGCCTCTCCCTTTTAACCCTCCCATTCCTACTGCCCACAAAGGTCCGTCTAGTCAAGGCTATGGTTTTTCCAACAGTCATGTATGGATGTGAGAGTTGGACCATAAAGAAAGCTGAGCGCCGAAGAATCGATGCTTTTGAACTGTGGTGTTGGAGAAGACTCCTGAGAGTCCCAATGGACTGCAAGGAGATCCAACCAGTCCATCGTAAAGGAGATCAGCCCTGGGTGTTCATTGGAAGGACTGATGTTGAAGCTGAAACTCCAATACTTTGGCCACCTGATGTGAAGAGCTGACTCATTAGAAAAGACCCTGATGCTGGGAAAGACTGAGGGCAGGAGGAGAAGGGGGTGACCGAGGATGAGATGGTTGGATGGCATCACCGACTCAATGGACGTGAGTTTGGACAAACTCAGGGAGATAGTGGAGGACAGGGAAGTCTGGTGTGCTGCAGTCCACGGGGTCGAAAGAGTCGGACACGACTCAGGGACTGAACAACAAATTCCTACTACAGTTCCTCCTATTCAGGCTGCTATTGTTTTCCTTGTTCCTGTCCTTAACGTTACCTGTCCAGGCATCGCTCTCTCATCACTGGTACTTCTCTGCTCCCTCCTCCTGGCAGGTGATTTCTTCTCTGACTCTTCGTCATCTCCGTAATTTTTTCTCTTTCTTCTCCTTCAGTGAATAGGATTTCTTCTGTTATTCTCCCTCCTCTTCTTTCCTCTGATATTTTTTTTCCCCTCCTGTGGAATTAAAAAATATGTGCAAATCCTTCGACACTCCTCACATAAGAGGGGGAGTCTGTGCCTGGAATTTGGGAGGCTGGTGGCTGCTTTAAGGATACGTCTGTATTATTTGAGTTTATTTTATTCACAACAATATGTATTGCATTTATAACATTTTAAAATAAAGAGATGCTTTAAAACAAACAAACAAAAAGAATAAACAGGAAGTGAGGCTTGTGCCTTCTGATGCAGGGTCGTGAAAGTGGAGCGGGCTCCACCTATGCTGTTTGAAACGCTCACTCTGGGAGCTCTGAGCCCAACCGAGCAGTTCAGCTGCCCTGAGGCCGCCATCCAGCTCAGGAACCAGAGAGGCAAGAGGCCTCCGGATGGTGCCAGCCTTCAGCCTTCCCTGCTGAGTGCCCAGATATCATGGAACTGAGACATGCCCTCTGCCCTGTCCACATTCCCGACCCGAGAATCCACAGCCATAATAACCTGGCTGCTTTATGCCGCCTGACTCTGACCTGGGTTCGATCCCTGGGTCAGGAAGATCCTCCAGAGAAGGAAATGGCAACCCACTCCAGTACCCTTGTCTGGAAAATCCCATGGATGGAGAAGCGTGGTAGGCTACAGTCCCTGGGGTCGCAAGGGGTCGGACATGACTGAGCGACTTCACTGGCACTTTCACTCTGCAGCGGCAGGAGCCGAAAGTCTCTCCCCTCGCCCACACGGCCCATCCTGGAGAGTCCCAGGGCTCTGCCCTGCCCTGCTGACTGCCCTCGTCCGCCGGAGCCTCCTGACCTTGGCACTGGCCAAGCTGCCTGTCCCATCAGCGAGCCCAGCCCCGTCATCCTCTGGGCTGCGGGCATCTGGGCCACGCGTGAGGCCATCCGTCTGGGTACAGACAGCAGTGATTCACAGTTCTGCTGCCGGGAGAGACGTACTTCCTCATCAAAAGCTCTCGGCCAATAAGACAAGTTGTGGAGTCAGCACAGCGGACTCAGGCCTTTGTGCTGATCTGCCCCGGCCTCAGCCCAACCCCCTGGGCCTGCCCACGACATACTGCAATGATTAATGATTTACGATGAATACGGGGCTGGGGTGTGACCCATCTGAGGGTCTTAGGAGCACAAATAGGTGATAGGCGGATCAGAGAGACTGTGTGTGCGGCACTGTCTGGGGGTGCTTGGAGCTGGGCAGATCTGGGTTTGATGGCCAGTTCTGTCAACTTGTGGCTGGGTGACCTTGAGAAAGACATAACCTCTCTCGGCCACACTGCCCTCCTTTGTAACATGGGTTAATTACACCAACTTTGCAGAAGTATTGGGGATCTAAGATCCCATAAAAGCCCACGCTTACCTTAAAAAAGGGGTACTTCTGAAGGCCAAAGTTTAAGTGGGCTTCACTGATAGGATCAAGATGCGTGGGATTGCTTTTTGGAATACTAGCACCCAGCTCCGGCTTTCCTGGACTCTGCAAGGACACTTATGATGGTTCTTCATTTGCAGGTAGGGAATCTGTGGCTCAAAGAGATAAGGTCATTTGCCCAAGGACACCTGGCTAAACACAGACTAACCCCAGATGCAAGCAGAGGCCAGTTGTCTTCCCCCAGCACTTGTGGAGGGCAGTGCTCTCTGCTGAGCCCGGCGTTCGTACTTCACTCTGCTGTTGACGAGCAAGACCCCCTCCCGCTCAGAGCAGGAGAGGGGAGGGAGGCAACCAGGCAAACGTGGTAACTTGATTGGGCAATGGGGAGGCAGCCTTTACTGAGGTACAAATGCCTTTTGTTGCTGTCACAAGATTTTATTTATTTAAGAACCTTAATCGATTTTTTAAGATAGGTAATCCGCAGTGGTAAAGAAGCCGTCTGCCAATGCAGGAGACACAGGTTCAATCCCTGGGCAGGGATGATCCCCTGTGGCAACCCACTCCGGTCTTCTTGCCTGAAGAATTCCATGGACAGAGGAGCCTGGAGGGCTACAGTTCATGGGGGTCAAAAGCGAGTCAGACGTGCCGGAGGATGAACTTCTTAACGCATTTCCAGAGTTCAAAAGTTCAGGGGCTTCCCTGGTGGCTCAGTGGTAGAGAATCTGCCGGCCAGTGCTGGAGACGCGGGTCTGATCCCTAGGCCGGGAAGATCCCACGTGCGGCAGAGCGGCTAAGCCCATGCGCCTCTGAGTACGGCTGAGCCTGTGCTCGAAAGCCTGGGACTGAAGCCGGTGCCCCCAGCGTCTGTGCTCTGCAATAGGAGGAACCACCGCAACTAGAGAAAAGCCCCTGCGGCAAAGAAAACCCGGCACAACCGAAAATAAAACGATTGAAAATGATTTCAAATAAAAAATAAAATCACTTTAAAAATTTTCAAGAAGCACAAAGGAGGATGCAATGAGAATAGAGTCTCTCCCATCTGCTCCCAGCCACTTTGTCAAGGGGATCTGTGTGTCCACAAGAGAGAATTTTCCACATGAAGGCAGAGCCTTCGCTTTTTTTTTT
>SJYX01000442.1:231422-349231 GCA_006410675.1 Oreotragus oreotragus
AGATGTGTATAAGAAGGTGGGGGCGGGACAGGTGCCCAGGCTTCCTTCCTTTCGGTGGAGGAAGGGGGCAGGTGGGTGGAGGGGGCAGGTGGGTAGGGCGGGCACCATGGAGCTGCCCCCAAGGAGAGGAGTAAATTAAGAGTGCATCTTCAGAGCCAGGGGCCCAGCACCAGCCTTCAGAAAACAGCACAGCTCAGCCACAGGCGTGCTCCGTGGTCTTGGAGCCGTCCTTCCGGCTCTGCGAGGTTCACTTTCTGTGTCCCTAAGGGGAAGGCCTGCCTAGGGAGGAAAATGTGAGATCTTGGCCCCTGGGCACTGCGCACAGCCCAGGGCAGACTGGCAAGTGGGAGGCTGTGATGTCCTGAGACGGAGGATGTTGCTGCCTTGCTCCTGGTTTCCCACTCGCCATGGGTGAGGCCCGTGGGTGGTGTCTGTGTGTGAGGTGTGCATGCCGGCTCGTGGGTGGCGTGTTTGAGATGCACGTGGGCGTGCCCAAGGTTCACGGGTGACCTGTACAAAGTCTGGGGGTCTTGTGATGCCTGCAGACCTTTCGCCTGCCGCTGGCCACCGTCTTGAAGAGGAGCCCCCCATCCCCCCCCTTAATGCCATGAGATACCCAGCGTCTGAGTTTTCCTTGGGAAATCTCTGAGACTGATCTCTGAGCTCGGCACTGAATCGGAGGGTGACTGGTGTCTCCACCCTCGCCCGGCAGGAAATTGCTATTTTAAAAAGACAAAAATCCCCAGCTGACTCTGGGCCACGGGAAAATGGTTTCCCGTGGGCCAGGTCTCAGATGAGAAACTCTGCGATGGGGACCCAGCTGGACGGGAGCCCTGTGGGAGGTCAGCCGAGCTTGAGTGAGGGAGAGAGAGGGTTGCAGAGATGGGGCCGCAGGCCTGGCATCCTCAGAGAAGAGCTTCAGCCAGCAGGAGGGACGTTCTGAACAAGACCAGCTTGTCTGCTTGTTGGGCGGTGTAAGTTAAGGCTCCAGGGAAGGGAGAGTGGGCTTGGAGACCAGACTCAGGGCCCCAGCTTAGCGTCTCTGCTGGCCAGCTGTGTGACCTTGGGCCCACTGCTTAGTTCTTCTGAGCTTCCGGTTTTCCATCCGTGAAGTGGGAAAGGTACTCTTGCAGGTGGTCTTGGAGAGTCAGTGTTAACATGGCTTAGCAAGTGGTCGGTGCTCAAGAAATACTAATCCCCATCTTCCTTTCCGGATCTTCACATCTGCTTCAGGTTTGATGGGGTGAGGATGGGGCTTCCCGGATGGCTCGGCAGGTAAAGAATCCGCCTGCAATGCAGGAGACATGGGAGACGCTGGTTTGATCCCTGGATCAGGAAGCACCCACTCCAGTATGCTTGCCTGGGAAATCCCATGGCCAGAGAAGCCTGGCGGGCTACAGTCCGTGGGGTTGCAAAGAGTTGGACACAGCTGAGTGAGCATGCACACGTGCTTAGATTTGGGGAAGTGGTCTAGTCTGCTGGTCAGGGGAGCACTCGACTCAGGGTGGGTTTCTGGATTATGAGCAGTCACCTTGAGGCTCCCCACTCCTAGGGTCTGGGGGAATCCAGTCTGGGTTGTGTCTGCTGTGTGGCTACTTGGATCCATCGGCCAGCCTTGCCCAGTGAGGCTGGCCAAAAGTGTGGTTGTGCTCAGCACACACTTACACAGTGTGTGTGTCTGGGTCACTGCACAGTACTTTGCACCTTCTGTAGCAGTCATGTCTCTTGAAGAGAAACACGCGGCCGTGGGAATTGGGGAACTCTGCGACTCTTCATGATGCTTTTGAGGGGTGTGTTTGTGTGTGGGGTGGGGGTAGACGGAGAGAGAGAAACTTGTGTTCTAATGAACCATCACCTTGAGGTTTGTGGCCCTATAGACAGCAACAGATTCCCTTCTGTTCGCCGCAGTAAACCCTTCTAGAGGACACTCACTTCCCTCCTCCAGGCTCCTGCTGATCTCTGTGTGGGATCAGAAAAATAAACGCCAGTCCTCAGCCTCAGGTTGCTCCCCAGTCCCTCAGATAACAAAAGTCCAAGGTGCCCAGTGCCTGGGGAATGTGGAGTTGAAAGCAGCAGCCAGTTCCCGGTCAGAGAGGCTGCTCAGAGGAGGAGGGCTCTGCGGCCAGTGGCCAGTCAGATCTCCACCGGCAAGTTCTTCCCGTGGTGTGGCCTGATTAATTTTCCTCCTTATGCCAGTCCTTTCTGCTCTCTAATGGACTTTTGGAATGTTAGCCAGGAGGGTTAATAGAACTCATCACGCCCAACTCTCTTAGTAGAGAGAGGGCAAAATAGAGAAGCAGCCAGGAGGAAATGACTTTTTTAGTCACTCACCAGGTATTTTCTGGACCCTGTTCTGGGGGCTGGGGATACCGCCATGAACCAGAGACCCTAGCTCATGTAAGAGACTTTACATTCTGGGGAGAGACAGAACAAGTAAGCAGGCAAATAGGAATGGGGTCGTTTCAGCATCAACAGTGAAATGAAGACAGCACAGGAACATGGGGTGATGTAGTGGAGCGTCGCAGAGGAGAGGCATCTTTAGAGAGGGTGGCCAAGGCGGGTATCGGGAAGGGCCTCTCTGAGAAGGTGACTTTTGAGCCAAGCCTGAAGAACAAGAAAGCTCAGCCATCCAAGAGCAGAAGGAAGAGCTGTGTGGGTGGGGCGCTTGGTTGTTTAGTCGCTAAGTCGTGTCTGACCCTCGCGACTCCGTGGACTGTTGCCTGCCAGGTTCCTCTTCCCAGGGGATTCTCCAGGCAAGAAAACTGGAGTGGGCTGCCGGTTCCTTCTCCTGTATAGGTAGAGGGAACAGCAAGTGTCAAAAGCCCTGGCTTCTAAGGTGTAGTGTGGGGAGGACGGGTTTGACCTACTGGAGGAAGAGAAAGAAGCAAGGGAGGAGGGTGATGAGTGAAGAGGCTGGAGGAGCCAGGTCATGGAAGGCCAGATCACCATAGGAGAGGAGGGTGGGTTTTATCCTGTAATGGGAGGTATCAGAAGTCTTGACCAAGGACTTGGGTTGGCTCCGAAGATGAGCAAGGTTTTGAGTGATGGAGATGATGGTGGGAGAGGCATGCCCATATGGGTATAGGGTATAGGGGCGTATAGGCATGGGTATAGGAGCATATAGGCATGGGTATGGGTATAGGGGCGGAGGGGGAGAAGCTGTAGGAGCTGAGACTGCCGGATGGGCAGGAACCAAAGGCACTGAAAGCGCGCTGGGGGAACTGTCCAGGGTTCTGACAGGCTCATCCAGCGGCTCTGCAATTATGGACTTTTAGGGGATCGTGTGTGTGTCCATCCCCGTGGTACCCAGCTAGCTGCTGTGTCCTTTTGCTGGTTACCTAGGAGACAGCGGGAAGACGATGGGGTGGGACCTGATTGGCTACATACTCCCGCTGCTCATCTTTCTGTCAGACTTGCAGGCAGAGGTTACAAATGGTCCATGTGGGCATGCCAAGTGCTGGAAGGGGAGCTGCAAACGTTCGCTGCCCCAAGTCCTCCGTGTGTGTGTGTGTGTGTGTCTGCCAGTGCGTCTGTGTGCACGTCTTGAACAAAGCGGCAGCATCTGGAGCTAATGTGCTTCCCGCTGTGAAACATCTGCTCGTTTCCTTAAATCAGGTAGTGGAGGCTCAGAGAAATTTAAGAAGAGTCACCCAGACTTGAGAAAGGATCTTTTGTTTGGTTTTAATAACTGCGGTGTCAACACTGAAGCCGACTTTCAACGTCTCCCCGTGCCTCCAGAAATGCACATCAACCTTTGAGTGGCGGAAGTTATGTCCCGTGACGCGGACTGTGATGTCAGTGTGCAGAATTGCCTGCTTCCCCCTGCCCAGCCAAGGATGGTGTAACATTGTAGATCTGGTATTTTTCTCTTCCTTTTTTTTTGAAAGAATAGTATCTCTTTTTCTTTCACTTTGTGGGCAAAAGGACAATAGATCTGCGCATTAATTTTGCTTATAAAGGGAGTGGGGAAACAAACAAACACCCATCCAAGTGTTCCCTTCACTGTTGACTCTTTCCTTTTTTTTAACTGTTTACTTTGTATAGGAGTACACTTGACTAGCAATGTTGTAGTTTCAGGCAGAGAGCAAAGGGACTCAGCCATTCATATACAGGTATCCATTCTTCCCCAAACCCCCTCCCATCCAGGCTGTCGCATAACCTTGAGCAGAGTCCCATGTGCTACACAGCAGGTCCTTGCTGATTGTCCGTTTTAAATATAGCAGTGTGTGCGAGCCCATCCCAAACTCCCTAACTGTCCCTCCCCTCTATCCATCCCCCCTGGTAACCATGATATCATTCTCTAAGTCAGAGTCTGTCTCTGTTTTTTAAATAAGTTTATTTGCCTTGTTTCTCTTTAGATTGCTGTTGACTCTCTACAGCAGAAGCCCAGGTAGGCTTGGGGGGAGAAACACAAGAGGGACAACCATAGTACTTGCTCAATAAATATTTGAAGGGAGCAAAATGAGCCTGGAGGACAGAGTTGAAACAGAGAGTTAGACTTCCCAGGAGCCTGGCTCAGCCCACCAGATATTCTGATCCTCTTTGTTGTTCCTGTGTTTTCTTGTTTCCTAGAGAAGCTAAAAATCCGGTTTTAAGTGCTACCGGCCAACTTTAAAATGCTGAGCATCAATTTAAACGAACTCTGAGGGGTCAGATGACGCTGCCTTTGAAGCTGGAGGCCTCTGATATTCCCAGCCCTTTGGGATCTGGCTGCAGTAACCTCTCTTTGCTCCAGAATCACGCATAGACCTTGTTCTGCCCCACCTCTGAGCCTTTGCTCAGGCTGCCGCCTCTTCCCGGAGTGCGTCTTCTCACCCAGCAAATCAGTGTTTCCTTGGGTTCCCGCCTTGGACCAGGCCAGGGTGCAGCTTCCTGTTGTGCCCTCCTCCAACGTGGCAGAATCGGCCTCTCCCGCATTTGTGTCCCAGCTCCTCTCCTGCTGGAGCATAACCATGTGTCTGCTGGTCTCTCTTCTCTGCTGGACTCGGGCTCCACAGGGCAGGAACCCTGTCCCATCCGTCTTCTCAGTGTCCCGCCCCGGGGCCCCAGCTCAGGAGCAGGCCAGGACAGATCCGAGTGTGGGGAGGGCAGCAAATCCCTTCCTGGGGATCCGCATCTTTATGGCGGTTTGTGCTTTGCGGAGCACCCCCCCGCTTTTAATGCTCTTGGTTTATTAGCCATATCACCCTTTTAGGAGCTCGGCATAATGTTTGTGTTTCGCCGGTGCTGGATCTTCATTACTGTACACGGGCTTTCTCTAATGTGGAATCTTACTTCCCCAACCAGCGATCGAACCCATGTTGGCAGGCAGAGTCTTAACCGCTGGGCCACCAGGGAAGTCCCTGTAACATTATTTAATTAGCAGCCCACTCAATCGGCGGATGTTTTTTTGAGCTCCTGTTGTGTGCCAGATGTGGGCACACAGTGCTGAAGGCCGAGGAGGCCGAGCTCTCACAGAGCGTGCATGTGTGCACGCTGAACCGTGTGGGCTGCTGCCTCTGGCGGTGCTTCCCGAACACCGGGGCTTGGGTCTGCCTACCCTTCTTCCTTTGGCTGGTCTGCCTCAGTTTACCCTCCAGGGACTCCTCCACAGTCCTCAGCCTTGAATGGCTCCTCAGAGTGCATCAGGAGGGGCAGATAGTCCGTGGCCTTCTTTGAAATCGGGAGATGGTAGTAAAGGACAGGTTGCTCAGGAGTGTAGAGAACCCCTGGGCTCCCTTCCAGAAAATTAGCTAACTTCTCCATGTGGGGCACTCAGAGCATTCTGAGAAAATATTTGTTTTTAAAGTTTGTCCATTCATTCTCTTACCAAGCCCCTGCTAACTGCTGGTCCCTTCTCTTATTTGTTGTTCAGTCACTCCCTAAGTCATGTCTGACTCTGCAGTTCCCTGGACTGCATGCAGCGTACCAGACCTCCCTGTCCTTCACCATCTCCCGGAGCTGGCCCAAAATCATGTCCATCGAGTCAGTGATGCCATCCGACCATCTCCTCCTCTGTCGTCCCCTTCTCCTCCTGCCTTCAGTCTTTCCCAGCCTCAGGGTGTTTTGCAATGAGTCAGCTCTTGGCGTCAGGTGGCCAAAGTATCGGAGCTTCAGCATCAGTCCTTCCAATGAATGTTCAGGGTTGGTTCCCTTTAGGATTGACTGGTTTGATCTCCTTGAGGTCCAAGGGACTCTCAAGAGTCTCCTCGAACACCACAAATCAAAAGCATCAGTTCTTCGGCTTATGCCATTTCAGAAACCCAACCTGAGTTCAGAGCTCAGTGTCTCCGTCTCACACTTGGGAACCTGAGGTGCAGGGAGGTTAAGTCGCTTGTCTGAGAATGCACTGCTGGGTTGCAGCACAGCAGGAATTTCATCCCAGGGGTGTCTTTCTCCCAAGCCAAGGCTCGTTCTGTGACCCCAGGCTGCTTGCTCTGGAATTCCAGTCCCAAGAGTCATGAGTGATGGGGCACTCAGGGAAGGAACGTGGAACTCTGTCTGGGTTGGGGACTGGTGCTGACATCTGGCTTGAGTGGCCTTCCCTGTGGCTCCGCTGGTAAAGGATCCTCCTGCAATGCAGGGGACCTGGGTTCGATCCCTGGGTTGGGAAGATCCCCTGGAGAAGGGAAAGGCTACCCACTCCAGTATTCCGGCCTGGAGAATGCGTCCATGGACTGTAAAGCCCATGGGGTCACAAAGAGTCTGACACGACGGAGCGATTTTCACTTTCTGACTGGGGTTTCAAAGAGCAATGGTGAGTGGTCAGGAAGGAAAGGAGCAGGGAAAGGTGCTTTAGGCCCACAGATCAGCGGGCGAAAAAGCAGACCTCAGAAAAGCGTTCCGTGTCCACAGCTGTGCAGTGTGGGCTTGCGTGAAGTGGATGGGGGGTGGGGGAGTGGGGCTCCATTCTGGAAAGGTGGGTCTGGCCAGATTGGCAGGGCAGAGACGACCGTACCCAGCCCGTGAATACACCTTGCTTGGCACTGACAGTAGCTTAAACAAATTATTTGTTGTTAAATTTTAAGGGCAGGTGGGAGGAGGCGGGGAGCTTTCACGTTAGAAAACCAGACATGCAGCTCTCTTCAGAGGACCTCACGACCCTGGGCTCGCCCTGCTGCTGTGCCCTGTGGAGTGCCCACCCCCATCCAACCGATGACGCATTCACGCACTTGCCTGGTGCGGGAGACCTTGAATTCAACCACGAAAGCAGTTTATGTGTCATTTCTTGAGGCAGCTGAAAGGTTTTCAGGCAGGAGAGTGATTATCTTCAGAAAGCTCCTGCTGGCTGCCAGGTGAGGCAGGAGGACCCACCCCCTCACCAGCGACTGTCCTTGTCATTTTTAGGTGTATTTGCTCAGCCCTACTAGATGCCGTGTTCACTCCTCGTACTAACCCTGCAAGGCCAGGTTATCAGATGCTGCTGCTGCTGCTGCTGCTAAGTCCGACTCTGTGCGACCCCATAGACGGCAGCCCCCCAGGCTCCCCATCCCTGGGATTCTCCAGGCAAGAACACTGGAGTGTGTTGCCATTTCCTTCTCCAAGGCATGAAAGTGAAAAGTGAAAGTGAAGTCGCTCAGTCCTGTCTGACTCTGTGCGACCCCATGGACTGCAGCCCACAGGACTCCTCCGTCCATGGGATTTTCCAGGCGAGAGTACTGGAGTGGGATGCCAGTGCTTTCTCCGGTTATCAGATGAGGGAATATAAACTCCAAAAGCAGATGCCACGAAAGAGAGAATGGAGAGATTGGACCACCAAAAAATGTAGCTTTGTATGACCAAGGAAACCATTCACAAGGTTCAAAGACAAGCCACAGGCCGGAAGGAAAAGTCTTTAAAGCTTACCTAATCCAGGGACTTTTCTGGTGGTCCAGTGGTTAAGAATCTGCCTTCCAATGCAGGGGATGTGGGTTCGATCCCTGGTCAGGTAACTAGGATCCCATGTGCCACAAGGCAACTGAGCCCGTGAGCTGCAACCACTGAGGCCGTGTGCTCTGCAGCGTGTGCAACAGCGAGGGAACAGCCTGCACACCGCAACCGAAGATCCCGCACGCCGCCGCGAAGCCCTGAGACAGCCAGAAACAGACCAGTATTAACCAAAGAATCCAACCAGTCCATCCTGAAGGAGGTCAGTCCTGCATATTCACTGCAAAGACTGGTGCTAAAGCTGAAGCTTCAGTACTTTGGCCACCTGAGGCGAAGAACTGACTCATTGGAAAAGACCCTGATCCTGGGAAAGATCGAAGGCAGGAGGAGACGGGGATGACAGAGGGTGAGATGGTTGGATGGCATCACCAAGTCTATGGACATGAGTTTGGATAAGCTCTGGGAGTTGTTGATGGACAGGGAGGCCCGGCATGCTGCAGTCCATGGGGTCTCAAAGGGTCAGACATGACTGAGCGACTAAACTGAAAAAAAGAATAATATCTAGAGTGCAAGGAAGTCTGAAAATCAGTAAGAGAAGGAAGCCATTTAGGAGGAGTGTATTGGATCTGAGCAGGAAGTTACTGGATGAAGACGCACACGTGGCCAGAAAGTGAATGAAAAGACGGGCAGCCTCACCGTCTCGGGGGGCTGCTGCATGAGCGTCAGGAAAGGCTCATAGAAACGGTGGCACACGGTCAGTTTTGAGGGGAAATGAAAAGATTAGTAGCGTCTACTGCTGGTGAGACCGTGAGTGAGCAGAGAGCCACGGCGAGCGAGGGCAGCCCTCTAGCTGCCGTGTGCAGGCTTCCCATTGCGATGGCCTCCGTTCCTCCGGATCACGGGCCCTAGGCAAGCGGGCTTCCGTAGTGGCAGCCTGTGGGCTTCGGCTGCCCCACGACATGTGGGATCTTCCCCGACCAGGGATCGAACCTGTGTTCCTGGCGTTAGCAGGCAGATTCCTAACCGCCGTACCACCAGGGAAGTCCCACCCACCCCTTTTCTAAGGATCTATGCTCAGGAAAAATCTAACATAGATGCGTAAGGCAACATGGATAAGGACATTCATTGTAATGTTAGTGAAAAAAAAAACTAAAGAGCATAAAGCAACTGTCCACCGGTAGGCGGCTGGCCTGAGAGCTCGAGGGTCACGTGGTTCAGATAGAAAACCTCAAAATACTTCCCTGAAGAGTCTCTCCCCAGTGTCTGTCTTCTGCTTATCACGTCCCTCCTCTCCCACAGTAGGTAAGACCATCGTCTGTTCTTAGTGCACGCCTCTAGAAGTTTCTTCTGTGTGTAATAAACAGCTCTGCATTCCTATTCTTTCCCCTCATTTAAGTGGTGGCCCGCTACCCTTCGATTCTGCATGTTGCGCTTTCGTTAAAAGATAAACTGGACGCAAAGAAGAGCATTTCAAACATGGGTGCTTTTGAAAGATCAACATAAAACAATCGCCAGTGCCTCCCACCTGGGGTGAGAAATAAATCACGGCCCGCCCCAAGGCCACACGGCTCTCCAAAATTGCTGTTCTGACATATACTCCCTTTGGGGATTTGTGTAGTTTTACAGAAAAAAAGATAAAGCAGTGGTTTTGCTTGTGCAGGGTCCCCAAGCTAGGCAGGTAGTGACTTTGGTTGGGCTTCAGGTCTGTCTGCCTAGCAGGGTGGAAGCTGAAGCCTAGAGCCCCCGGAGGGAGGCAGGCAGCGGGCCATGCGGGGGACCCAGCTGACCTCGTGACGCACGAGGAGTTTCGTGCATGACGCACGGAGTTTCCTGATCGGGATTCCTCAGGGCCTGGGGAGTTACACTGGTATCTTTTGCTGGGGGATGTGCAGGAGTGGGTTTTAGGGGGCTGAATGGGAGGGGCCTGCCAAGAGACCCCTGTCCTAGAGGCACCTGGCTGGCTGCATAGCTCTGGGAGCTGGCAGCCCAGCTGGGGAACCCCAAGGAATCTTGTGCAGGGTCCCCAAGCTAGGCAGGTAGTGACTTTGGTTGGGCTTCAGGTCTGTCTGCCTAGCAGGGTGGAAGCTGAAGCCTAGAGCCCCCGGAGGGAGGCAGGCAGCGGGCCATGCGGGGGACCCAGCTGACCTCGTGACGCACGAGGAGTTTCGTGCATGACGCACGGAGTTTCCTGATCGGGATTCCTCAGGGCCTGGGGAGTTACACTGGTATCTTTTGCTGGGGGATGTGCAGGAGTGGGTTTTAGGGGGCTGAATGGGAGGGGCCTGCCAAGAGACCCCTGTCCTAGAGGCACCTGGCTGGCTGCATAGCTCTGGGAGCTGGCAGCCCAGCTGGGGAACCCCAAGGAAGGGGGATGTCCTTCAAACAATCATTTTTCAACTGAATGAACAAATTCTTCCCCTCTCCTGTCCGGCAAGGGTGATTCATCCTAGGGTGAAAAATGAATTCTCCCAGGAGGCGCTGCTGCCCGAGACCCTGGAGCCATGAATTTACTGCCTGCCTTCTGTCCTGATGGAACTGGGTCTCAAGATTTACGTCTGGGAGTTTACGGGCAGCTGGCTATGGGTTGGCAGGAGTCCTGGAGGGCTGGCAGGATGGGGGCGGCTATATTTTACAGTGAGGCTGGGGCCCAGGAGGATGTAAATCATGGACCTCCCAGCCTCTCGAGAGAGGTCACCTCCCTTGAGTGGGTGGGAAGGGACTAGGGGGCGGTGATGCCCAGGGTCAGCAGGAAGGACCCTCCCTCAGAGATCACTCACTCCAGTTCTCTTGGGTTCTCGGTAGGGAGACTGCCCAGGGAGAGGGAGAGTGGCCCAGTGCCTCCGAGGAGGCCAGAGTTCCTTCAGATCGGAGGAGTCAGACTCTGGTTTGAGCGGTTGACCTTTCGCAAGTGTTTTGTTTCTTTCAAATGTAACCCAGCCTGAACCACAGACATCCCTCCAAACTGCTCTGGTTCAGTGACTCAGTGGTGTCAGACTCTTTGCGACCCCATGGACTGCAGCACACCAGGCCTCCCTGTCCTTTACCATCTCCTGGAGTTTGCTCAAACTCAAGTCCATTGAGTCAATGAAGCCATCCAACCATCTCATCCTCTGTCACCCCCTTGAACGTCAGCAGTTTGCTGGAACAGTTGGCTGTTTGAGCCCTCTGGTGACCTCTGCCCTCCAGGAGCTTGCAGGCTCGGCTAGTGGTTCCCCACAGTGCGGTGCAGCTACCCCACCCAGGACGTCTCTTGAAGAGGAAGATGGAAAAAAATATCGAGTTTCAGTTTACGGTAGCATTTTCTCACAATCTAATTATTTCTGTTTTTGCATGTGTTATATGCCGTGATACACAGATACAGTGAAGCCTGGATAGTCCATAAATGACGTGCATATGTTGCTGCAAGGGAGCGGACAAACATTTTTCTGTAGATGGGAGTACGAGATCCAAAGCGTTTGGGGACCACTCCCTGCCTCCCTGATGGAAGCGTAGCATTAAGGAGGACTCTACTGGGAAGTCCCTTGCTTGGAGAGCAGAGGGCACCAGCATTTACTGAGCTTCCACCAAGTGTTGGGCATGGGCACGCCCCTTCTCTAGAGGCCTGGATTCTGCAGCAAGATTGGGAAGCAAATGATTAATCCCATTCTACAGACCTGGAGACTGAGGCCTCAGTGGGGAAAGGCCTCACCTGGTCCCTGAGCTGAATGAAATTGGTCTTCTGACCCTCCTGTTGACCAGTTTCCTGGTTCTTCCTTTGTCTGTTGTGTCTGTTCCTTTGTTTGCAATAAAGAAATCTTATAAAACGTTTGTTGGGCATTTAAACTATTTAAAATAATGAGGCACAGCAATATCGATTTTTAAAAAGGCCTTACAATGCCCCCTCCTTCTCTGTGTATCACTGATGTGGGCACATTCCTCTGGCTTTTTGCCATCATTAAAAATTAACAACAGTATCCTTTTAAATTAAGTTACTTTCTATGACCTCCCTGATTATCCAGTGGTTAGGACTCCACCCTTCCAATGCAGGGGGTGCCTGTTTGATCCTTGGTTGGGGAACTAAGATCCCGTGTGCTGCACAGAGCAAGCAAAAAAAAAAAGAAAAAATTAAGTTTCTACCTGATTGAGGATGCATTTGTTGTTAAAAGCAGACCATTTTGGAAAGAAGCATAAAGACTAAGAACAGAACTAAAATCATTCTCTGGCAGCTCACCATCCAGGGACCCTTTGATGTGCTCCCTCCGAGTCTCTTTCCCACTGTCTGTTTTTGCTGATGTCATATGACACACCATTCTAGGTTTTGCTTTTGTTTTTCTCTTCACCCGGCTTCACTGGGTCAGCATCCCCCTGGGTTGTTCTAGCTGCAGGCGCCCTGTTGAGTGTCTGTGTGGGACACCGTTCCTCTACCTGCTCCCCTCCCCCGCGAGCTGGATCTCAAGGCGTCTCCAGCCGCAGCTTCCGCGTGGTTGTCATCAGCCTGTAAGGCAGTTCTTCTTGGGCTTTTCCCTTGCAGATGTTATTTCTCACACTTGTCATTTTTAATGGCTACATAATCTCCTCGAGTGTTGCTGTTCCTCGTGTTCTAAACCATTTCTCCCTCTCTGTATCCCGTAGTGGCAGTAGATTAGTTGCTCAGTTGTGTCTGAGTCTTTGCGACCCCGTGGCCTGTAACCCGCCAGGCTCCTCTGTCCGTGGGATTCTCCAGTCAAGAATACTGGAGTGGGTTGCCACTTCCTTCTCCAGGGGATCTTCCCCACCCAGGAATGGAACCCAGGTCTCCTGCATTGCAGGCAGATTTTTTACCAGCTGAGCTACAAGGGAAGCCCTCTGTATCCCATGAGGTCTCCCTACTCCCCCTGGGAAGCCTCCCTCTCCCCTAGCACTTTTGCTTCAGGGAACTGGCCTTGGGTGGTCGGTGGGGGGCAGGGTGCGGGGGAGGCCAGGAGGGGACTGTCGTCATAGGTGGGACCCCAGGCATTTGCTGCCTCCCTCCTGCCTGTGGCCCGGCCCGAGGGGACCGACTCCTTCCTTCCTCGCTTTCATCCTTTCCACAGTCGCTAACCACGGCCGCCAGGTGCTAGTCCCTGCTCTGAGGACTGGGGCTGCGGCAGCCAACGAGACAGTCTTTGTCCTTATGGAGCAGGGGAGTTGGGCCCTAAAGAGGCGAACAAATAAATAATAGTTCAGAGAAACGAAGGAAGACAAGGACATGGGATGAGGGACTTCCCAGGTGGTCAGAGAGTAGATCCTGCAGGCCACGACTCAGAATTCACACGCCGAAGCTGAAAAAGACCCTGCAGGCCACAACTTAGAAAAAAAAAGAAATCCTGCACGCCTCAACAAAGATCACAGATCCTGTGCATCACAACTACGACCCAGCACAGCCACATATATATATATATTTTAACGGGGACCTTCCGTGATGGCTCAGCAGTAAAGAATACGCCTGCTCGTTTGATCCCTGATCTGGGAATAGTCCACAGGCCACGGAGCAACCAAGCGTCCCAACTATTGAGCCTGTGCTCTAGAGCCCCGGAGCTGCAACTACGGAGGCCCATGCGCCCCAGAGAGGAGGCCCACGTGCTCCGCAACAGGAGAGGAGCCGCAATTAGGGAGTAGCCCCGACTCCCCGCAACTAGAGTAAAGCCCACCCAGCAACAAAGGCAGAGAACAGCCAAAAGTAGATAAATAAATAAAACTATTTAAGGAAAGAAGCGGGATGAGATGATAAAGGGTGGCGAGGTAGTCAGGGAAGGCCTCCTGGAGGAGGTGACATTTGTGTGTGGACCAGCGGAGAGAAGACCCAGGAGAGGAGCGCGGCAGGTGGAGAGAAAGGCAGGGGCAGAGGTCCTGGGGCAGGGGTACCCCTGGTGTGTTTGTGAGGTGAGGCGGAGCGCTCAACCAGGCCCTGCAGGCTGAGCGGAGGAGTCCAAATTTCTTCTGAGCGTCCTGGGAAACCATTGCAGGGCCTGGCCCACGGGAGATGCCGGGTTGAACCCCTGTCATGTGGGAGACAGAGGGCTGAGGCTCGCTCGATGCCGAGCGCACCGGGCTTGCACTGTCTGGTCTCCGAGTCTGACCTGTCCCGTTCCTGCTGCAGCTCACCCCTGTCCTCTCTCTGACAGTGGCCTGAGGACAAGCTGGCTTTACGCATCGGCAGCTCCTCTCCCCCCAGCTCCCCCGGCCTGGGAATTAGGGGACCCAGTGGGCCTGTGTTTGCTCTGAACTGTCCTCTGTGAATTGGGCCAATTCTACCTCCCAGGGCTTTCAGGGGGCTGTGTTGGCACCCAGTGGGGGCTCACCAACGTTGGCTCTGAGATGCTAAACCAAATATCTTAAACAATAACACTTTATCTAGAAATCTGCGCACTGTCTGTGAGTGTCAGTGCCCTGCAGGCACCTTGGAGGGAGGTGGCAGGTGTCCCCTTGGGGAAAATCAAAAGCAATTCCTTTGGATTCTGCGCTTCATTTAATGAGAAGGACCTGCAGGGAGGCAGAGGCAGGGCTTGCAGGCCATGGGCAGGAGCGATTCTGGGGAGATTTATGGCACTTCATAAAAGATTCAGATCCAGGCTGAGCTTGGACGGTGCTGGGCTCAGCGCCCTGGGAGGCAGATGGTATGAGACTCCAGGTGGCTGTGATTGCTGTGTGTCTCTAGGCAAGTCACCGCCCTTCTCTGGGCTCTGGAGCACCACCGGGTATTCTGGGCTCCCTCCCGCGCCTCTGTCCTTGGCCCCACCTGCCGCCTGCCTCCACCAGACCTAAGAGGCTTCCCACACCCATGAGATCCTCTTCCCCACAGCCCGTGCCCTCCCCAAGCCAGCTGTTTTCCCATTTTACAGAGGAGAACACTGAGGCTCTGAGGGGTTCACTGATGTGCCCAGAATTACACAGCAGGTCTGGGGCAGGTCTGGGGGGTGCTGTTTGGCCTGTTTACCAGGGGCTAGTCAGGAGCCTCCGGGGTGTGCTGGAAGGCCACTCAGGCTTTGGACGGACGGTTATTTGCTTTTCCATCATATGAAGTCTGTCCTGTGGTCTTTATTTTCCCATTCAACAGAGAAGGGCCAGGAGAGTTATGGGGCCAGCCTGGACCTCACAGCAACTAGCACCAGAATGGGAATATAATTGCCTCCTGGTCCAACCTTTCTCCCCAGCACATCGCAGAAGTCTTTCAGCCTCCCCTGACTTGAGCTCAGCTCCTCCACTCATTTACCGTGTGTCCCTGAGCAAGTGACCTGACCTCTCTGAGTCTCCGCGTCTTCATCTTGAAAGTGAGGATGGCAATATGCCTACCTCCCAGGCTTGATGGGAGGAGCAGGTGTCAGCAAATGGCCTAGAACAGTACCCGATATCGATTTCTTTTCAGAAAAATGGTAATCCTAGTGCTGCTCAAACCCTGGAGAAAAATCCTTCTAGAAAGGACCCCCTTCTTTACTGGGCCTGAGCTTCGCTGGTGTTGCCCCAGCCAAGGCAGACAAGGATGGAGGGAACTTAGTGTGGGCTGGTGGTTGCAGATGGCAGGCAGCTAATTTATTTACTTCTTCCTAATAAATATGCACAACGCATAAATAAAATATCTCACTTGTACCGCTCTCCTCGGATCCAGGCAGACAGTGACAGTAGGCAGCGTCACTCTGAGACAGGCTGGGTGTGTGTGGAGTCTAGCGAGGGGGTTAATGAGCTGATTATACCTGCTTTAACCTAATTTCTAGCCAGATATCCAGCAGTGCTCGAAATTCCCAGTGCCGGAGGTGCTGGGCTTCCCCTCTAGGCCTCCCAGCCAAGCTCAGGTCGAGGACAACTCCCACAGCTCTTGCTTCCCTGGGAACTGGGCCAGACTGAACTAGACTGCCCTGGGAGGGACTGAGCGCCCCGTTCAGGCTGCTGCTGGAAGGGCCTCTGTCCTGGGTGGGTTTGGGCTGGGGGACTCTCAGGGTGTCTCTGGGGAGGCCTTGGGCATGCTGGTGGGCCCCGCTTTTGCAAGCTTGACCTGCTTCTGTTCCTGCTCTGGCCTCTTGACAGGGGGCCCAGCCTCGCATTTTCCCCACTCCCCATTCAGTGCTTCTGTCCCCCTCGCCCAGCTCATCTGGAGCCACGAAATCCAGTTCTAAGACAGGATTAACAGTTCACGGGATCTGCCACCCTCCGGGGCTGAAAGAAACCTGGAGACGGGCAGGGGGCAGGCGCAGCCTGCAGACTCGCAAGGACTGGGATTCTCCTCACTCTCTCTGAGACCTTCAACACGTTACCCAACTCCTCAGAGTCTCAATGTCTTCATCTGTGAAACGGGCACACCACTGGTATTTGCCTGACAGGGTTGTCGTGAGACTTGTTCTTTCATTTGTTTGACAGCTGTTGGCTGAGCAGCCGTTATGTGAAGACACTGCCTTAGGCCTTGGGGGTAGAGTGTGAATGAGACAGACGGGACCGTGCCTGATGGATCTTACATGCTAGTGTGCTAGCCAGCCGAGCGCCTTGTCAACTGATGGATGAGAATGAGATTGAATGTAACCCAGGAAGGCCAAACAGCGGGTGGAGACTCCCCTCACCTGTGGTCCTCGGGAAGGTGTCTCCGAGATGGGGATGGTCAAGCACACACTTGGATATGAGAATAAGCCCGATATGCAGGGAACTGCGTGGACAGAGAAAACAGCCAATGTGGTGGCCCCGAGATGCAGACAGGCCTGCGTGTTCTGGGAACGCCAGGGCCACAAAAGCACTTGAGATGAAGCAGGTGGCACTCTGGCACAGGGCCTGGCACAGGGCAATCACTCACTGGGCTTCTTCCCCCTTCCCCTGCCCTCCTGCTTTTTGGCCTGTGGTTGAGTCTTCCTGTACTCACAGTATAATGGTCGGAAATTTCTAAAATATCTAAGCTTCACAACTTGACTTTTTTAAGACCCATCCTGCATATGAACCAGACCAGTGTATTAAAAAGCAGAGACATCACTTTGCTGACAAAGACTTGTATAGTTAAAGCTGTGATTTTTCCTGTACTCATGTACAAATGTGAGAGTTGGACCATAAACAAGGCTGAGTGCCAAAGAATTGATATTTTTGAACTCTGGTGCTGGAGAAGACTGTTGAGAGTCCCTTAGACTGCAAGGAGATCCAACCAGTCCATCCTAAAGGAGATCAATCCTGAATATTGATTGGAGGGACTGATGCTGAGGCTGAAGCTCCAATACTTTCGCCACCTGATGTGAAGAGCTGACTCACTGGAAAAGACCCTGATGCTGGGAAAAAAATGAAGGCAGGAGGAGAAGGGGATGACAGAGGGTAAGATGGTTGGATGGCATCATGGACTCAATGGACGTGAGCTTGAGCAAGCTCCTGGAGTTGGTGATGGACAGGGAGGCCCGGCGTTCTGAGGTCAATGGGGTCGCCAAGAGTTGGACACTGCTGAGCAACTGAACAACAGAGACCCATCCTGAAGAGCGTGAGCCCCACAAGTGGCCTATGGCTTCGCTCTGGGCCCGCCTTGCAGTCATATGCAGCCGAGAAATAAATGCAAAAGAAACAAAAGAGATCAAAGCAAAAATCAACAAAGCCAAAAGCTGGCTGTTCGAGAGGATAAATAAAACTGACAAACCATTACCCAGACTCACCAAGAAACAAAGGGAGAAAAATCAAATCAATAAAATTAGAAATGAAAATGGAGAGATCACGACAGATAACACAGAAATACAAAGGANAGAACCCCAGAGTTAGTAGAAGGAAAGAAATCTTAAAAATTAGGGCAGAAATAAATGCAAAAGAAACAAAAGAGATCAAAGCAAAAATCAACAAAGCCAAAAGCTGGCTGTTCGAGAGGATAAATAAAACTGACAAACCATTACCCAGACTCACCAAGAAACAAAGGGAGAAAAATCAAATCAATAAAATTAGAAATGAAAATGGAGAGATCACGACAGATAACACAGAAATACAAAGGATCGTAAGAGACTACTATCAGCAATTATATGCCAATAAAATGGGCAACTTGGAAGAAATGGACAAATTCTTAGAAAAGTACAACTTTCCAAAACTGAACCGGGAAGAAATAGAAAATCTTAACAGACCCATCACAAGCACAGAAATTGAAACTGTAATCAGAAATCTTCCAGCAAACAAAAGCCCAGGTCCGGACGGCTTCATATGTAGCCTATATTGCCGGCAGTCCAAGGGCTCAGCCAGAATACATAAAGATCAACAGGAAAAGGACAGGCAACCCAAAGCGAACTGATCAAGATACCCAAGCAGGCAGTTCACAAAGGAGATCCAAACGGCCAATCAAATGCGTACGGAAGTGCTTGCCAGCATCTCACAGAGGGATGTGGACAGTAAGCCACAGAGAGCGACTTCTGTGGTGGTCCAGTGGTTGAGGATCCACTTTCCAAGGCAGGGGACCCAGGTTCTACCCCTGGCTGAGGAACTAAGATCCCTCATGCCATGGGGCAGTTAAGCCCGCGTGCCTAAATGAAGATCCGTCATGCCGCAACTAAGGCCTGATGCAGCCAGATATAAATAAGTAATTTTTTTTTTTTTTAAACAAAGCACAGAGAGATCCCCAGCAGAGGGCTCACGTTGAAAAGGCTGGAACTGCTGAGTATTTGTGTGGAGGAGACACAGCGGGACATCATGCGCTGAGGGTGGGAGCAGAGACCTCGCCTTGCTGCAGGCTCCCTGGAGAAACGAGGGGCAGGTGTTTGACACCCACAGCAGTGCTGGGTGGATTCACCTGACCTGCCGCTCCCTGCTCTCCCCAGCCTGCACCCCCCTGGCAGCGCCCCCACCTTGCTGCAGGCTCCCTGGAGGGACAAGGGGCAGGTGTTTGACACCCACAGCAGTGCGAGGTGGATTTACCTGACCTGCTGCTCCCTGCTCTCCCCCAGCCTGCACCCCCCTGCTGAGTGCCTCCTCCCACTCCTCCCTCCTCAGCCTCCCCTCCGCCGCTCTGCTCATCAGCTCTGCTTCCGGCTTGCACACATCAGGATCCAAAACAAACCAGGCCCTTTCTGTGAGCCGTGGCCACCTGCTCACTCTCAGGCCTGCAGAGGAGGTGGTGTCAGGCAGGAAGCTGCAGGTTAGAAACGACAGAAACCCAACCCCAAGTGGCGTAAGCAAGGAAGAGGCCTGACATGCTCACGACAGCCTCAGGAAGGGCTGAATCCAGGGGCTCGAAGGATGACGTCAGCGCTCCGTCCTTCCGTTCCGTATCTTTCTTTCTCTGTGCTGCTGGCTTTGCTCCAGACTCGTACCATCCCACAGTTTGGTGGGGCAAGAATGCACAGCTGGGTCCAGCTGGTGGATAGAGTGAGCTGCTCTGATCGGCTGTGCCCACCTTGGAAGCAAGGTCAGCCCCGTGAATCACATGAACAGCCGGTGGCAGGGGGCGGGTGTCTCCCCAGAGCAAAATCGGAGTATTGTTACCAGAAGGCCGGAGTCTGGATGATGGATGGGTAAAACAACTGCTGCCGGGGTGGGGGCCTCAGTTCATTTAAGTGAGGAGCGTGGACTCAGGGTGTATCAGTCAGGGTTCTCTGGAGAAACAGAAGGGATAAGAGATCTATCTATCTGTATAGCTATCAAAAAGGAAGAGATTTGTTTTAAAGAATTGGCGGGAGCAATGCTGGGGCTGGCATACAGAAATCCACAGGGCAGCTCGGGCAGGCGGGGCCCCAGGCAGGGTCTCTGTGCGGCAGCCTTGAGACAGATTTCTCATTGGGGGAACCTTGGTCTTTGCTCTTAAGACGTTTAGTTGACAGTGTGAGGCCCACCCACGTGATGGAGGGTCATCTGCTTCACTAAATAACTGATTGTAAGTGTCGATCACGTCTAGAAAATAGCTTCACAGCAACGTCTAGACTGGGCTTTGGCCCAACAGCCAAGTTGACGCATAAAGGGAACCGTCACAGAGCAACCATGCTGCTTGTTGAAATAACCCCCACGTGGCAACGTCAAGGTGTATTTGTCCGCTTCTCACCTAAGACTGGGAGAAACCACTCAGGGAAGTACAGGAGAGGCCGGTGACCTCAGCAGAGAGAAGAGGAGAACCTCCTGGGGTCAGAGGGGCAGCTGGGTGCAGGTTTCATCCCGAGCTCAATGACGAGTAGGTTCTCATCTGCCCTGGGTTCTGGACTGTGGGGCGGCCAGACCAGCTCTGTCCTGCAGGGTCTTCCCAGGCTGCCTGGTGGTCAGGAAGGGGGTGGTTTACCCCCGGAGGCCCCCCAGGTTGTCGGGGCAGCTGGGGAGACCTCTTGCGTCCATCATGCAGTCCCATGGTGGGGTCAGCAGTGTGACATGTGACAGTGACGCCTCATGTGACTTGACATGAGGTGGTTTCACCATCAGCCCGCTTGCTGGAGGAAGGGTGATGCTGTGAGGCTGATGGGAGAATCACCGTGATTAGCGGCAGATAGACCATCACGCATTAGATGGACAGGCCCGCCTCACTGCCCAGTGGAGCAGTGAGCAAGAGCTTCTGGCCACCTTGGCGGAGCTGGGAGCCCTGGAGATGCGCTCCGTGTCTGTACTGGTCTCCCAGTTTTGATGAGGGCTGATGGCATGACCTGGTGTTCAGCCCAGAGCTAGGAGTGAACAAACAGGAATGTTCTAGAAGCTGAGACTCTGGCGGGGAAACTGCTTTGCCCCAAGTGTCACAACGAGTTGGTGAAGGTGAGAGGCAGGGTCCCCACCCGGATCAGAGCTGGGTCACCCTCACCCACCCTGACCCCAGAGCTGAGTCACCCTGACCCCAGAGCTGGGTCACCCTCACAGGGGAATCTCAACACAGCTGGTGCCGTGGGCTCCTTTTTCCGGTACCGTCTAAAGAAATGCCCCCAACCCCTCCCACTTGTAGAGTTTGTTCAGGGTGACAGGGTCTGGCCTGTCCATCGGTATATACCATCTGATCACAGACCGACCCAGGAAACTTTGCAAGAAGATTGTCTCAGGACCCATTTAGAAACGAACCATATTGAAGTACAACTTACATACTATAAAATGCACCCATCTTCAGCGTACAGTTTGAAAGTTTTGACAAATGTATGGACTTGTGTAACCACTGCCCCAATCCATGCATAATTAGAGCCTTTCCATCACCCAAGAAAGCTTTTTTGTGCCCCTCCAAAATAGTTCCTGCCAGACCCAGGCAAGCACCCATCTGCTTTTCATCAATATAAACTGATTTGTGTTTTTTAGAGTTTCATAGAAATGGGACCATACGTGTATAATTTTGCACATTCATCACGTCTTGAGATTCCCCCAGTGCTGCTGTGTGACGGAACGTCTTTCTTTTTCTTGCTGAGTGTAAGAAAAAGGGTGTTTTAACTCAGTCTTTTGTTCGTGGGCATTTGGGTGGTTCCTAGTTTGGGGTTACTGTGACTTAAGCTGCCAGGAGCCCTTCTAGAGCAGGGTTTGTGTGAACACACGTTTCCTTCTCTCTTGGCTAAACACCCAGGAGTGGGACTAGTGGGCTACATGCCAAGTGTGTGTTCAGCTGCTTATAAGAAGCAGACCCATCTTATGGATGAGTAAACTGAGGGCCAGAGAGAGAAAGCGGCTGGCCTGGCACACCCAGTGTGAGACAGTCCAGCCCGGGGCTTCTTACCTCTTCATGCACTCATCCAATAAATAAGAAAAAAGTCCTTTCATTCATAATATTTATTGGCACCTGTGTAGTACACCATTTGGGCTTCCCAGATGGCTCAGCGGTAAAGAATCTGCCTGTCAGTGCAGGAGACGCAGGAGACTCGGGTTCAGTCCCTGTGTCAGGAAGATCCCCTGGAGGAGGAAATGCCAACCCACGTCTACTCTTGTCTGGGAAATCCAGTGGACAGAGGAGCCTGGCGGGCTACAGTCTGTGGTTGCATAGAGTTGGACAAGACTGGGCGACTGAGCGTACACACATGCACCCCATTTATTTCACTTAATCCTCCCAACAATTCCTGAGACCAAATCATAGAAATATTCTCATTTCCCAGATGCACGCAGGCCCAGAGAGGTGGTGCTGTGGCTGAGACTCAAACTCGGATCTCTGGGCCCTCGCCTTTCACTGCCCCAGCTGGAAACTCAAGACCCGCCCCTCCGGCCCACTGCCAGCTGACTGCCGCGCTCCTTCCTGCTGACTTAACCCCGGAGGCTTTTAAAACCCATCTCCACGCAGCCACTCCTGATGGATCGGGGATGGCAGGCAAGAGGAGAGCTACCAAAACCAGCCCTGGCCCCAGCCCATCTCAGAGTCCAGGTCCGCCCGGCAGAAGGCCCTTCCCTGGCGTGAATGCAAGGCGGAGCCGGGAAGGACTCCGAGAACCTCTTCTCCTTCCAGGCAGGACCGTGGCCTGCAGGCGGGGCCGTCCCTTAAGGGGCTGGAGAGGAAGCAGGGCAGGGCGGCCCACTCGCTCAAACAGAGCCGTGTGACTCTGCGGAGCCGTCAGGAGCTGCGCTGCCGTCTCGCGGGTCTCCCTCTCCCTGTGTATCTGCCCTTCTCCGTGTCTTTCTGTGTCTCCCTCGTAATCTTTCTCTGCGGTTTCTGTCTGGGTCTGGGTCTCTCTCCCGGGCTTCAGAGCCCTGTTCTTTTTCTGGTTTGCAAGCATGTTTCCATTTGTAACAGATTCCCTGAGAAAAAATCTCCGACCATTCGTCTCCAGTCCAATCTGTCATGAACATTGCCAGTAGAAATAACCGACACAAAATAAAACTGACATTGGCTAAAACTGTGCACAGTAAAGAAAAAAAAAGAAGTCGTTATTGATCTAAAAATTGACAGAAGAATAAAATCTCCATGCCAACATTAAGATCTGCAAAATTCTGACCCGATAGAATTGAAATTGACAGAAATCACGGCCAGAACAGGGAATCTGTGGTGTGTGCTGTGGGCAAAGGAACTGATTGATGAGTCAAATCTTCATTACAGGTTTTAATTAAGAAAGACTCTGTCTTGATGAAATCGACCTCAGTAAAGCAAAAACGGCAACAGAAGCTGCGGAAGTGGCTTAACTGCACTTTGTAGAGGATTAATCAAAGGCTTAAGTGGGGTCTTCGAGGCTCGTGCCAGGAAGCACTTCCCTGTATTCATCACAGGGTAAAATTTGTGCTTTTGTGTCCACGATGGCCCTGCTGGGAGTCAGTATGGACCGTGCTGTCTGCAGGAAAGACCGTGGTACACTGAGGCTCCGTCAATGCACAACAAGAGAGGAGGAGTCTGTCCGTCGTCCACTGTTGCTCGACTGGCCGTACCCTGGCCGTAGGGCACCTTTGAAACGTGTCCGAGGCCCTGACCTCCTCCTTCCTTCAGTGGCTCCTGGCTGCCGCAGGATCCAGGTCAGCGTCCTCTCGTGAGGCCTGGCACTTCCGCCCCGTCCATTCTCCCATCCCCGCTTCCCTCTGCCCTCTCTGGGCTCCAGCCACGCAGGCCTCCTGTGTGACCTTGTGCGGGCTACCTAACCTCTCTGTGGCCCTGTCTTTTCATTTGTAAAATGGGAATAGCAGCACCTGAATGAAAGGGTCATCTTGCGATAATCCATGTGGTTGCATAAAGCCCCGGAAGCCCCGGAGCCAAGCTTAGGGAGCACCCAGGCGTGTTCATCCTTACTCCCACCCCAGAACCTTGCCCATGCACTCCTCTCTGCCTCTGGGGCATAGGGGGCTTCCCTGGGGAACCCGCACGAATTCTGTGGACCTGGTCCAGCATCCTCTCTCCAGGAAAGCCTCCCTTTGCCCCCTCTCATGCCGTGAGTCCCACAGCAGAGGGCTGGGACTGCCGTCTTTCTCTTCCCAGCATTGCCCCGGGGCCTGGCACTTAGCAGGCCATCAGCAATTCAGGAGCTACTGTGGGGGTAGCCCGCAGTGATGGGGTAGCAACTGACGCGGATTGGCGGCATCCACGCGGCTCTGTCTTCCGTGAACTCGTGCCGAGGGTGGGCCTGAAGCTTCCCCGCTCCCGTCTCCCCCGCCCCCACCTGGACTCTGGGGAGACTGAAGCCTGAGCAGACGCCTCCCCGATGGCAGCCTCTTAACTGCTTCCTTCCCATCCTTTCTGTTTTCCTTGAAGGGCAGTCACCGAGCCTGGCCTCCAGAGCGGGCACGCTGGGCCGCCAGCCCCTCTGCGACGGGATTTCAGTGACCCACCTACTCTGTGTCACCCTCCCCCCGAGTGTCACCCGCATCCAGAGTGGCACCCGCCGGCAGGAATTCCTTCCTTAAACCCCCGAGGTCGTCCTTCAGTGCACCGGCTTGGACCGGACTTGCTGTGGGCCGGCCACGGTGCTGGGGTTCCCCTGGGCGCTTCTGACCGGCGACGGCCCAGCTTGCCAACTGGGGGCTGGCCTTCTAGGCTCCTCTTCCCAACACGTGGGTGTTTTAGAGGTTGGTGTGGCCTCGGGACCTTGGGAATCAGAATTTTCAGGGTGCAGGGGTGGCGGGGGCATGTTTAAAATGCTCATCCCAGGGCCCCACCCCAAGCCTGAGGAATCAGCATTGCTGGAACTGGAAGGGAAACTTAACATTGTAGAGACTTCCCCAGTGGCCCAGTGGCTAAGACTCCACACTCCCAATGCAGGGAGCCCAGGTTCGATCCCCAGTCAGGGAGCTAGATCCCACCTGCTGCAGCTAAGACCCAGCACAGCCAGAACATAGGTGTGTGCGCTAAGTCGCTTCAGTTGTATCCGGCTCTTTGAGACCCTATAGACTGTGGCCTGCCAGGCTCCTCTGTCCCTGGGATTCTCCAGGCAAGAACACTGGAGTGGGTTGCCATCCCCTGCTCTAGGGGATCTTCCCGACCCAGGGATCAAACCCGCGTCTCTTGCATCTCTTGCATCTGTCTACTGTACTGGCAGGTGGATTCCTTACCACTAGCAACACCTGGGGGTAGATACATAAATACTAAAATAAAGAAAACTGTAAAATATGCATGTGATTGTAACACTGAGGAGGAGATAATGGATAATGGAAAGTGAACACCCTTGTAACTACCCTGGTTAAGAAATGTCTATTTCTTTCTCTGTGGGTTCATCTCAAGCTGCATCTCCCTCACTCCACCCAGAGATATGCACAGTCCTGACTTTCTGGATGATCATTCCGTTCGTTTTCTTTGCGGCACGACCCCTTGTAAATATCATGCCATGATGAAGTTTGTTATTGTCTGTTCTTGAACTTCGCATAAACGGAGCGTGCATTCTGTCCAGCTCCTCTCCCTCAGCACCGCGTTTCGGAGCTCCTTCCATGGCGTCGGGGTAGCAGCAGTGTGTTCTTGTCCACGGCTGTGTTGTATTCCTTTGCTCAACTGCCAGATTGTTTCCAGTGTTTGACTTTTGTGAGAAACTTCTGCTCTGCGTATTCTTGACCCTGCCTCCTGGTAGCCCGGAGCACACGTTTCTGTTGGTTACACACCTTCAAGTGAGGCTGACAGCCCGTAGGGTAAGCATATTCTCAACAGCTTTATCGAGGTGTGTTTTAGGATATGCGTATTTAGAGAGATACGGCCAAACTCCTTCCCAAAGTTGTTGAACTGCTTTACATCGCCACAAGCCACACGTGAGTTCCAGTGGTTCCACATCCTCACCAACACTTGTTGTCTTCCTTCCTTCCATCTGCTCCTCCCTCCCTCCCTCTTTTCCTTCCTTCCTGCCTGAATCTTTATTTCTTATCAACCTTCCCAGGAGATTCTGAGGCCCTCGGAGGGAGGTCTCAACTCTTGCTGTGCATCAAAATCACCTGGTGAGCTTTAAAAAGGCAAACCCTGAGACTCCTGCCGGGCCACTGTGAATCAGAGCCCCCCAGGTTAGAGCACAGACATCCAGTCTCTCTGAATCTGCACTGCCCCCCACCCCTGCCCCTCGGCCTCAACCTCTGGCTGAAGGCCGTGGCTTCTGTCCAGCTGCTGGTCTACTGCCCCTGGGCTCTGGGAGGCACTGAAGGAAGCTTTACTGCCGTGTGGACGGGGTCTCTGAGGCTCTCCTGGTTCCCATGGTGACCTTTTCAGACCGGTCCTCGGTGGTCGCTGTGCCTCTTCCATGGGCCAACTTTAGGGAGGGGAAATCCGACAGGTTGCCCCTTCGGGTGACACCAGGGTTTGCAAACTCATATGCCTACAGGTTTTGTTCCAGTCCCAAAGAAAGGTGATGCCAAGGAATGTTCAAACTACTGCACAATTGCACTCACCTCACATGCTAGCAAAGCAAAGCTCAAAATTCTCCAAGCCAGGTGTCAATAGTACGTGAACCGAGAACTTCCAGACGTTCAAGCTGGATTTAGAAAAGACAGAGGAACCAGAGATCAAATTGCCAACATCCGCCGGATCATAGACAAAGCAAAAGTATTCCAGAAAAACTTCTGCTTCATGAACGACGCTAAAGCCTTTGATTGTGTGGATCACAGCAAACTGTGGACAATTCTTCAAGAGATGGGAATAGCAGACCACCTTACCTGCCTCCTGAGAAACTTGTATGCAGGTCAAGAAGCAACAGTTAGAACTGGACATGGAACAACGGACTGGTTCCAGATTGGGAAAGGAGTATGTCAAGGCTGCTAAACATCCCAGGATGCATAAGACAGCCCGCATCATAAAGAATTATCCTGTCCAAAATGTCAGTCGTGCCAAGGGTTGGGAAACCCTGATCTGACAAAGCTATCTCCATTTCAGCATACATAAAAATTTTGTGTCATTTCAAAAGCTAAACATTTATTTCGCAGCATGACTTGATGTTGAGTTACACCTCAGGCTGGGCGCCAGCTTTTTGTCATTGGTTAGTTCCTCCAAAGCGGTACTTCGATTGTCTGGTGAAGGGCCGGCATTTTCTTCTTCTTCTTTTTTAATCTATCGGATACTGATACATTTAAAAAGTACATGCATGCTTGCGTGCTAAGTTGCTTCTTTGTGTCCGACTCTGTGTGACCGTCTGGACTGTGGCCCCTCAGGCTCCTCTGTCCATGGGGATTCTCCAGGCCAGAATACTGGAGTGGGTAGCCATCCCCTCCTCTGCGTACAAGTTTTATTCATTGCCGGAACATGAGAGCTGCTCCGCATGTCTTTAGCAAGTGAGTGAATGACTGCTGGGAGCACCTGAGGTCTGGGCATAAATGCCACTGGGTTATCACCGCTGTCGTCCTCCTTATTCTTCCTCTCGTTGACTCTGCTGCCTGAGCCTCAGGCAGAGAAGAGGCCCCAGCAGCTCCAGGAGCGAGATGCCCTCACTCCTAACCTCTTGCTCTCTACCCGGATTCCCAGGACACCACGTGATCTGCAGCCCTGAGGCTGGCATGTCCCCAGGGAGGGGCCTGGCACTTAATGTCCTCATGGCGGCTGGCCGCCTCCCTTGGCTGGAACCCATGCGGAGGCAGGGGACTCTGAATCCCTGGCCGCCAGGATTCCTCCCGGGGGGCCTCCTTCTTCCTCTTTGCAGACAGTTTTTCAGTGCCCAGGAACAGATCGAAAGGGTGCTTGGAANCGCCTCCCTTGGCTGGAACCCATGCGGAGGCAGGGGACTCTGAATCCCTGGCCGCCAGGATTCCTCCCGGGGGGCCTCCTTCTTCCTCTTTGCAGACAGTTTTTCAGTGCCCAGGAACAGATCGAAAGGGTGCTTGGAACTGAGGGTTCTGGGTTCGAATCCCAGCTCTGTCCTTGTGGCTCGGTGACCTTGTGCAAATACCCACACCAACCTGAGAGAGGGACTGAGAGAGTGCATCGCCTCCCGTCCAGTCCCTGGGAGCCCAGGGGGCCTCGGGTCAGCAAAGAGCAGGAAAGCGCCTCCGGGCCGGGCGTGCCTCGAGCCCCTCACTGAACAGGTATCGTTGAGCGCCTGCTGTGTGCTGGGACTCGCACCCTGCCCTAGTGGAGCTGCCGTTCTAGTGTGGGACACAGACGATAAGTAAGAAATATAAGTACAGAGTGGCTTGTCACATGATAAATGCTGAGGGAAAAAAATAAGGAAGGGAGTAGGGGTGCTGGGGGGTGGGATCTGCACCTTTCAGTAGATGAAAGTGAACGTGTGAATCGCTTGGTCGTGTCCAACTCTCTGGACTCTTGGTCCAACCCCGTGGACTGCAGCCCGCCAGGCTCCTCTGTCGGTGGGATTCTCCAGGCAAGAATACTGGACTAGGTTGCCGTGCCCTCCTCCAGGGGATCTTCCCGACCCAAGGATCGAACCTGGGTCTCCCTCGTTGCAGGCAGAATCTTTACCATCTGAACCACCCAGGAAGCCCCTTTAGGAGATGGAGGAGGTGAGTTTTGAATGAGGACCTAAAGGGGAGAGGGAGGGACGGAGCTGTGCAGACAGCAGGTGTGGAGGTGGGGGTGGGGAATATTCCGGCAGAGGGCACAGTGGGTGCAAAAGCCCTGTGGTTGAGGGCCGAGGTGGGCGTTAGAGTCAGTATGAACAGAGTGGAAGGAGATGAGGCCAGAGGTCACAGGGGGCCTTGTTGGCCTTTGGAGGAATCTGGGTTTCATCTAGCATCCTGGGAGTCGTGGGAGGATATAAACAGGGGAAAGATGAGATCTGATTTCTGACTGCCTCAAGGTGGGCAGGTAGAAGGTGGGTTAGGTAGGGTAGGGAAGGGAAGGCAGGGAGACCAGGGAGGCGGCTGCTACTGCTGTCTGAGGAGCAATGCTGGCAGCTGGACAGGGATGGGGGAGGGAGTAATGGGGTACCGAGGACTGTCCAGTTGGTCCAGTGTGAAGAGAGACGCTATCCAGGGCTGGAGGAGTCAGGGAGGGCTTCCTGGAGGAGGTGACCCATGAATAGGGGACGTCGGGGGGTGGAGAGGAGGCCTTCCAAGGAGGGGGCTGTGCAGTTAACAAAGGACAAAAGCAGGAAGACAGAGAGCAGAGGCTGGGATCCAGGAGGGGCACAGGAGGGGAGCCCAGAGAAGCGGGATGGTCAGACTTCAGGAGGGTGCCTTGTCCATTCGTTCAAGTGAGGTCCTTTGGGAACCACGGAAGCTTCTCAGGAAGGAGAGATGAGTGATGATCATTTCATAGATTATTGGTGGTGAACGGACCCTCAGAAAGGGCCATCCCCCTAACTTCACTGTGGGGAAACAGGCCCAGGGCAGACAGGAACTTGTCCCAGGTCACGCGGTAGCCATGGCACTGCCTTGGGAAGAGGAGTTTGGTAGGACTGAGGGCAAGCGTGGGGGACTCGGGGCTATGGAAAGGAACTTTTGGGAGACACAGTCTGCTTGGCAAGAAACCAGTAACTCACGCTGCGCCTTTGGACCTGGCCCGAGGTCCCATGGGGAACCCCTCAGCCTTGTCCTCACCCTAAGTCAGATGACCTGTGGCCTGGGGTTCCCTCGCCGCCGTGGTTTCCGTGTCTGTAACTTGGACGCAGTCCCTGCTGTCTGGTGGCCTGTGGTCAGGCCCCACGGTGAGTGCTTTGCGGCCCTGGACCCAGCACGCTGGAGCTCCAGGGTTCCAATCTGTGTGCCCTTGTGGCTGGTTACCCCGTCCCTGTGTTGTGTGGCTCCGTGTCCCTGTCCTGGGGGGAGCTCTGTGCCCCCGTGGGCCATCACCCAGCTTCCTACCGGCCTGGGCCCCATTTCCCATGCGGTGCTGGCTTGTTCGAGCAGCCAGAGCCCCATGACTTTGCTCAGATTACTGACACCGCTGCCCCCTGAGGACAAGTGGGCAGAGGGAGGTCATCCTGGCTGGGCTGAGCCCAGAAGGCTCCCTTGGGACACACTCGCCTTTTCTTTATCTGAGATTCCCCCCCCGCCAACAACCAGGGCCATCCCTGGGTGTTGCTGGAGTGTGTGGTTACTGCCTGCATGGGGTGGGGGCAGGGCGTGGGGAACAGGGCTTGGTATTTCTGGCCCCGCTGTCTTAGTCCATTCTGGCTGCTATAACAAAATACGCTGCCTGGGCAGCTTACGAACAACAGAAATGTATTTCTCACGGTTCTAGAGGCCGGAAGTCCAAGATCAGGCTCCGGGGAGGGCCTGCTTCCATAGCCGGTGCCTTCTTGCTATGTCCTCATGTCGGGGGAGGAACAAGGGACTCTCTGGGATCTCTTATTTATTTCTTTTAAAATGTTATCTATTTCTTGGCCGCACTGCACGCCACGTGGGATCTTAGTTCCCCGACCTGGGATCGAACCTGCGCCCCCTGCACTGAAAGCCCAGACTCTTAGCCACTGGACCACCAGGCAAGTCACTGGGGTCTCTTTTGTAAAAACACTGATCCCATTGACCACCATCACCCCCTGAAGGCCCCACTTCCTAATACCGTCACCTTGGGTGTTAGGTATTTAGCGTAAGAGTCTGGGGGCATACAAGCATTCAGTCTTCCCAGGCAGCTCAGGGGTAAAGAGTCCGCCTGCCAATGCAAGAGACGCACGCAGGAGATACGGGTTCGGATCTCTGGATCAGGAAGATCCCCTGGAGAAGGGAATGGCAACTCACTCCAGTATCCTTGCCTGAATTCCAGGGACAGAGGAGCCCGGTGGGTTACAGTCCGTGGGGCCCAGAAAGAGTCAGATGCGGCCGAGAGACTGAGCAGGTGGCTCAAGCATTCAGTCTGAAGCTGCCACTGATGAGTTATGTGACCTCCAGCCCCATCCTTTCTGTGTGCTTGAGATCGGGGGTTTGGGGTGAAACACACAGACCGTGCCAGTGACGGGTGGATGGGTACAAGCCCCTGTACTCCTCCGTGGGGGCTCCTGGTCTTCTGTGTGCCAGGCTGGGGGATACAGACCTGCAGGCCACCCCAGGAAGGGTGATGCTTAGATGTGGCTGCCTCCTGGGGCCTCCCCCAGGCTCCCCCAGGCTGTGATGTCATCCACCTACAGCCTCANAAAGAGCAGGAAAGCGCCTCCGGGCCGGGCGTGCCTCGAGCCCCTCACTGAACAGGTATCGTTGAGCGCCTGCTGTGTGCTGGGACTCGCACCCTGCCCTAGTGGAGCTGCCGTTCTAGTGTGGGACACAGACGATAAGTAAGAAATATAAGTACAGAGTGGCTTGTCACATGATAAATGCTGAGGGAAAAAAATAAGGAAGGGAGTAGGGGTGCTGGGGGGTGGGATCTGCACCTTTCAGTAGATGAAAGTGAACGTGTGAATCGCTTGGTCGTGTCCAACTCTCTGGACTCTTGGTCCAACCCCGTGGACTGCAGCCCGCCAGGCTCCTCTGTCGGTGGGATTCTCCAGGCAAGAATACTGGACTAGGTTGCCGTGCCCTCCTCCAGGGGATCTTCCTGACCCAAGGATCGAACCTGGGTCTCCCTCGTTGCAGGCAGAATCTTTACCATCTGAACCACCCAGGAAGCCCCTTTAGGAGATGGAAGAGGTGAGTTTTGAATGAGGACCTAAAGGGGAGAGGGAGGGACAGAGCTGTGCAGACAGCAGGTGTGGAGGTGGGGGTGGGGGATATTCCGGCAGAGGGCACAGTGGGTGCAAAAGCCCTGTGGTTGAGGGCCGAGGTGGGCGTTAGAGTCAGTGTGAAGAGAGTGGAAGGAGATGAGGCCAGAGGTCACAGGGGGCCTTGTTGGCCTTTGGAGGAATCTGGGTTTCATCTAGCATCCTGGGAGTCGTGGGAGGATATAAACAGGGGAAAGATGAGATCTGATTTCTGACTGCCTCAAGGTGGGCAGGTAGAAGGTGGGTTAGGTAGGGTAGGGAAGGGAAGGCAGGGAGACCAGGGAGGCGGCTGCTACTGCTGTCTGAGGAGCAATGCTGGCAGCTGGACAGGGATGGGGGAGGGAGTAATGGGGTACTGAGGACTGTCCGGTTGGTCCAGCAGTGTGAAGAGAGACGCTATCCAGGGCTGGAGGAGTCAGGGAGGGCTTCCTGGAGGAGGTGACCCATGAATAGGAGACGTCGGGAGGTGGAGAGGAGGCCTTCCAAGGAGGGGGCTGTGCAGTTAACAAAGAACAAAAGCAGGAAGACAGAGAGCAGAGGCTGGGATCCAGGAGGGGCACAGGAGGGGAGCCCAGAGAAGCGGGATGGTCAGACTTCAGGAGGGTGCCTTGTCCATTCGTTCAAGTGAGGTCCTTTGGGAACCACGGAAGCTTCTCAGGAAGGAGAGACGGGTGATGATCATTTCATAGATTATTGGTGGTGAACAGACCCTCAGAAAGGGCCATCCCCCTAACTTTACTGTGGGGAAACAGGCCCAGGGCAGACAGGAACTTGTCCCAGGTCACACGGTAGCCATGGGACTGCCTTGGGAAGAGGAGTTTGGTAGGACTGAGGGCAAGCGTGGGGGACTCGGGGCTATGGAAAGGAACTTTTGGGAGACACAGTCTGCTTGGCAAGAAACCAGTAACTCACGCTGCGCCTTTGGACCTGGCCCGAGGTCCCACGGGGCACTCCTCAGCCTTGTCCTCGCCCTAAGTCAGATGACCTGTGGCCTGGGGTTCCCAAGCCGCCGTGGTTTCCGTGTCTGTAACTTGGACGCAATCCCTGCTGTCTGGTGGCCTGTGGTCAGGCCCCACGGTGAGTGCTTTGCGGCCCTGGACCCAGCACGCTGGAGCTCCAGGGTTCCAATCTGTGTGCCCTTGTGGCTGGTTACCCCGTCCCTGTGTTGTGTGGCTCCGTGTCCCTGTGTTGTGTGGCTCCGTGTCCCTGTCTCTGTGCCCCCGTGGGCCATCACCCAGCTTCCTACCGGCCTGGGCCCCATTTCCCATGCGGTGCTGGCTTGTTTGAGCAGCCAGAGCCCCATGACTTTGCTCAGATTACTGACACCGCTGCCCCCTGAGGACAAGTGGGCAGAGGGAGGTCATCCTGGCTGGGCTGAGCCCAGAAGGCTCCCTTGGGACACACTCGCCTTTTCTTTATCTGAGACTCCCCCCCGCCAACAACCAGGGCCATCCCTGGGTGTTGCTGGAGTGTGTGGTTACTGCCTGCATGGGGTGGGGGCAGGGCGTGGGGAACAGGGCTTGGTATTTCTGGCCCCGCTGTCTTAGTCCATTCTGGCTGCTATAACAAAATACGCTGCCTGGGCAGCTTACGAACAACAGAAATGTATTTCTCACGGTTCTAGAGGCCGGAAGTCCAAGATCAGGCTCCGGGGAGGGCCCGCTTCCATAGCCGGTGCCTTCTTGCTATGTCCTCATGTCGGGGGAGGAACAAGGGACTCTCTGGGATCTGTTATTTATTTCTTTTAAAATGTTATCTATTTCTTGGCCGCACTGCACGCCATGTGGGATCTTAGTTCCCCGACCTGGGATCAAACCTGCACCCCCTGCACTGAAAGCCCAGACTCTTAGCCACTGGACCACCAGGCAAGTCACTGGGGTCTCTTTTGTAAAAACACTGATCCCATTGACCGCCATCACCCCCGAAGGCCCCACTTCCTAACACCTTCACCTTGGGTGTTAGGTATTTAGCGTAAGAGTCTGGGGGCATACAAGCATCCAGTCTTCCCAGGCAGCTCAGGGGTAAAGAGTCCGCCTGCCAATGCAAGAGACTCACGCAGGAGATACGGGTTCGGATCTCTGGATCAGAAAGATCCCCTGGAGAAGGGAATGGCAACTCACTCCAGTATCCTTGCCTGAATTCCAGGGACAGAGGAGCCTGGTGGGTTACAGTCCGTGGGGCCCAGAAAGAGTCAGATGCGGCCGAGAGACTGAGCGGGTGGTTCAAGCATTCAGTCTGAAGCTGCCACTGATGAGTTATGTGACCTCCAGCCCCATCCTTTCTGTGTGCTTGAGATCGGGGGTTTGGGGTGAAACACACAGACCGTGCCAGTGACGGGTGGATGGGTACAAGCCCCTGTACTCCTCCGTGGGGGCTCCTGGTCTTCTGTGTGCCAGGCTGGGGGATACAGACCTGCAGGCCACCCCAGGAAGGGTGATGCTTAGATGTGGCTGCCTCCTGGGGCCTCCCCCAGGCTCCCCCAGGCTGTGATGTCATCCACCTACAGCCTCGGGGCCACTGAAAGCAGACACGCAGACCCGGATGAACCTCCCCACCCTCCCGAAATGCCAGGTGATGCCGGGTGGCCGAGGGGAGGCGGGACTCTCACAACCCCGGAGGGCCCCGCCTGCCGGCACGGTCACAGGGAGGGGCACACGGTGGGAAGGGCAGCGAGGCCGGGAGCTCGCCCAGAGCACCCCCTGCCGCCGTGGTTTCCGTGTCTGTAACTTGGACGCAATCCCTGCTGTCTGGTGGCCTGTGGTCAGGCCCCACGGTGAGTGCTTTGCGGCCCTGGACCCAGCACGCTGGAGCTCCAGGGTTCCAATCTGTGTGCCCTTGTGGCTGGTTACCCCGTCCCTGTGTTGTGTGGCTCCGTGTCCCTGTCCTGGGGGGAGCTCTGTGCCCCCGTGGGCCATCACCCAGCTTCCTACCGGCCTGGGCCCCATTTCCCATGCGGTGCTGGCTTGTTCGAGCAGCCAGAGCCCCATGACTTTGCTCAGATTACTGACACCGCTGCCCCCTGAGGTCAAGTGGGCAGAGGGAGGTCATCCTGGCTGGGCTGAGCCCAGAAGGCTCCCTTGGGACACACTCGCCTTTTCTTTATCTGAGATTCCCCCCCCGCCAACAACCAGGGCCATCCCTGGGTGTTGCTGGAGTGTGTGGTTACTGCCTGCATGGGGTGGGGGCAGGGCGTGGGGAACAGGGCTTGGTATTTCTGGCCCCGCTGTCTTAGTCCATTCTGGCTGCTATAACAAAATACGCTGCCTGGGCAGCTTACGAACAACAGAAATGTATTTCTCACGGTTCTAGAGGCCGGAAGTCCAAGATCAGGCTCCGGGGAGGGCCTGCTTCCATAGCCGGTGCCTTCTTGCTATGTCCTCATGTCGGGGGAGGAACAAGGGACTCTCTGGGATCTCTTATTTATTTCTTTTAAAATGTTATCTATTTCTTGGCCGCACTGCACGCCACGTGGGATCTTAGTTCCCCGACCTGGGATCGAACCTGCGCCCCCTGCACTGAAAGCCCAGACTCTTAGCCACTGGACCACCAGGCAAGTCACTGGGGTCTCTTTTGTAAAAACACTGATCCCATTGACCACCATCACCCCCTGAAGGCCCCACTTCCTAATACCGTCACCTTGGGTGTTAGGTATTTAGCGTAAGAGTCTGGGGGCATACAAGCATTCAGTCTTCCCAGGCAGCTCAGGGGTAAAGAGTCCGCCTGCCAATGCAAGAGACGCACGCAGGAGATACGGGTTCGGATCTCTGGATCAGGAAGATCCCCTGGAGAAGGGAATGGCAACTCACTCCAGTATCCTTGCCTGAATTCCAGGGACAGAGGAGCCCGGTGGGTTACAGTCCGTGGGGCCCAGAAAGAGTCAGATGCGGCCGAGAGACTGAGCAGGTGGCTCAAGCATTCAGTCTGAAGCTGCCACTGATGAGTTATGTGACCTCCAGCCCCATCCTTTCTGTGTGCTTGAGATCGGGGGTTTGGGGTGAAACACACAGACCGTGCCAGTGACGGGTGGATGGGTACAAGCCCCTGTACTCCTCCGTGGGGGCTCCTGGTCTTCTGTGTGCCAGGCTGGGGGATACAGACCTGCAGGCCACCCCAGGAAGGGTGATGCTTAGATGTGGCTGCCTCCTGGGGCCTCCCCCAGGCTCCCCCAGGCCGTGATGTCATCCACCTACAGCCTCAGGGCCACTGAAAGCAGACACACAGACCCGGATGAACCTCCCCACCCTCCCGAAATGCCAGGTGATGCCGGGTGTCCGAGGGGAGGCGGGACTCTCACAACCCCGGAGGGCCCCGCCCGCTGGCACGGTCACAGGGAGGGGCACACGGTGGGAAGGGCAGCGAGGCCGGGAGCTCGCCCAGAGCACCCCCGGCCCTCATTTGCCACTTTGCTGTCTTTAATCACACCCGCCCACACGCTCCCGCAGGGACCACGACAGAGGCGTCTGTGTTTGGAAGAGGGCTGGCTGTGAGGGTTGACTTGGAGCCTGCTTGTGGGGTTCAGGCTCAGAGCCACAGCCCCAGCCCTCTGCCTAGCGCTCCACCGGGTATCTGGACTAATCTTGGCCGCACATCACGGGCTCGTGGGGAGAGTTGCTGTGTGCAAAGGCTGGGGAGGCCTTTGCTGCTGCTGTTCAGCCGCTCAGTCGTGTCCGACTCTGCGACCCCGTGGACTGCAGCACGCCAGGCTGCCCTGTCCTTCACCGTCTCCCGGAGCTCAACCAAGTTTATGTCCATTGAATCGTTGATGCCATCCAACCATCTCATCCTCTGCCATCTTCTTCTCCTTTTGCCTTCAATCTCTCCGAGTATCAGTCTTTTCCAAGGAGTCAGTTCTTCGTATCAGGTGGCCAAAGTATTGGAGCTTCAGCTTCAGCGTCAGTCCTTCCGATGAGTATTCATGCTTGATTTCCCTTAGGACTGACTGGTTTGATCTTCTTGCCCTCCAAGGGGAGTATCGTGTGCAGAGTCCACTTAAAACTTTGGTTTTACTCAGATGTTTCAAACAAGGTATCGTCTGAAAGCAAACACCTGGCAGGTAATAATAAGGGAGGTCCCTTTCACAGTGGCCTGACCGGCCCCAGGCTAAGTTGCTGCAGTCGTGTCCGAATCTTTGCGACCTCATGGATGGTAGCCTGCCAGGCTCCTCTGTCCATGGGATTCTCCAGACAAGACTACTGGAGTCAGTTGCCGTTTCCTTCTCCAGGGGATCTTCCCAACCCAGGGATCGAACCTGGGTCTCCTGCATTGCAGGTAGATTCTTTACTACCGTCTGAGCCCCCAGGCAAGCCCTGACTGGCCCCAGACCCGCGTTATTTCCTGAGGCTGTAACAACCACGTGCCTGGATGAGGGGATTCCCCCTACATGGATGAGGGGAGGGCTGGATTTGAACCCAGTGCTTTGGCTAAAGCTGCCCCCAGGCTGTCCCCTCCCGGGGACTCTGTGGACAAGCCTGGGGGGGAGCCCTGGAGGTCAGGGTGGGGCAGGCATGGGTGCTGGTGGGGGAGCCCTGGTGGCTCACGGGACCGACCATAAATGCAGCATCGCCATCACCTCTGCCCAAGCACCCCACGACTTAATCTGCATCCTCGTTAATGTCCTGCCCAGGCGTCTGCACTGTGAGGGCACTGCCAGGACTATTAACAGGCATGCCACCTGTTTCCTGGCAGGTGGCCCTGTTGGCACACCTGTTGGAGAGCCGCCCTGGCCCACTCGGAAAATACTTGGTGGCGCTCTCTTCCTTGACTCGGGAACGTTTTGGAGCCATCAGACGGATAAGCTGCTCCCCTGACGGGCTTTGAGCCCCTGCGGGGCTGCTTCTGGCTCAGAGTGGGTCTGATGAGGGTGGACGGCAGAGGGTAGGGGGAAAAGGCAGCCGGCTGGGTTGTGGTGGAACCCGCTCCCCTGCCACGTGGAAGCTGTGTGATGCTGGAGCAGCCACTTTCCCTCTCTGAGAATCTGTGCCCTGACTTTGTTTGTTGCTCTTGTTTAGGCACTGAAAGTGAAAGTGAAGTCGCTCAGTCGTGTCCGACTCTTTGGGACCTGTGGACTGTCGCCCACCAAGCTCCCCCGTCCACGGGACTCTCCAGGCAAGAATACTGGAGTCGATTGCCATGCTCTCCTCCAGGGGATCTTCCCGACCCAGGGAGTGAATCTGGGTCTCCCGCTTTGCAGGCGGAATCTTTACCATCTGAGCCGCTAGGAACGCCCTTGTGAACCCCCTACTTCTTTTTATTTTATATTTCAGTGTTTCATGTACTTCTAAATGGCACTGATAGCACAGGAATACCCCCGAGGCATTTTAGGGGCAGATCTTGAGCTTTTTTGTTTGTTTGTTTCATCTGTATCTCCAACAAAGTCCTTTTCTTATATATAATTAAAATAACAGCATCAACCCGACAGACTTCACCGTGATTTCCTCCCATCGTCTCCTGTTCCGTCCTTGTGCCGTTTCCCCTCGTCATCTCCCGAATGTCTTTCCGCACTTGGTTTATTCAAATCGGGTCCAACCAGGGTCTCCGCATCGCCTTTGGCTGTCAGTCTCTCAAGTCCCTTTTAATCTTTCACAGCGCCTTTCCCTCTCTTTTTTTTCCCACTGTAATTATTTGTTGGCAAAACCGGATCACCTGTCCTGTGGAACGGCCTGATGGTGTCATTAGTACAGCCTTCAGTCTTTGTACTTTCTGTTGACTGAGATTTGGGTCTTGTTGTTCAGTTGCTCATTTGTGTCTGAGTCTTTGCGACCCCAGGGACGGCAGCACGCCAGGCTTCCCTGTCCCCCACTATCTCCTGGAGCTTGCTCAAACTCATGTCTGGTGAGTCGGTGATGCCTTCCAACCATCTCATCCTCTGTCGTTCCCTTCTCCCCTTGCCCTCCTCAATCTTTCCCAGCTTCAGGGTCTTTTCCAACGAGTCGGCTCTTTGCATCAGGTGGCCAAAATATTGGCGCTTCAGCTTCAGCACCAGTCCTTCCAGTGAATATTCAGGACTGATCTCCTTTAGGATGGACTGGTTGGATGTCCTTGCAGTCCCAGGGACTCTCAAGAGTCTTCTCCAGCACCACAGTCCGAAAGCATCGATTCTTTGGCGCCCAGCCGTTTGGTCCAGCTCTCACATCCGTACATGACCACTGGAAAAGCTGTAGTGACTGTATGGACCTTTGTCAGCAAAGTGACGTCTTTGCTTTTTAATACGCTGTCTAGGTTTGCCATAGCTTTCCTTCCAGGGAGCAAGCGTCTTTTTCTTTCACTTCTGCAGTCACCATCCGCAGTGATTTCGGAGCTCAAGAAAATAAAATCTGTCACTGTTTCCACTTTTACCCATTCTATTTGTCGTGAAGAGATGGGACCAGATGCCATGATCTTCGCTTTTTTGAATGTGGAGTTTTAAGCCAGCTTTTTCACTCTCCTCTTTCAGGTCTGATTTTGCAGGCAAAGCAGGTGGTGCTGTGGGCTTGCTTCCACATCCTCTCAAGAGGCCCACGTGCCAGAATGTTCCACTTTTGGTGACGCTAAGATCCTTTCAGGGGTTCCGGCAGCGTCCGCCGGGCCCTGCTGCCACCCGGTTCTGCTCAGCACTCCCCTGATGCCCGGTGTTGGATCCTCGATTTCATTAGGACTGCGAAAGCTGGCTTTCCAGTTCTCTTATCTCTTCTGCACCTATTTGCGGTGGTTCTTCTGTAAAGAATGACGTCCCCTTATTTGGTTCCTTTCGAGTACCGTTCGTACAGAAAGAAGGGATAAATGCTTCATTCTTTCCCTGCATCGTCTGTTCATAGGATAATCAGTTGGTGCCTTGAGTTCTTCCAAAGCAACTGAGGAGGTTTTTCTTTCTTCTGAGAAGCGTGAACACATGGATTTTTTTGCAGTTTTGCAGTCATTGTTCTTTCTGATGCTCAGCTTGGCCCACATGTGGCTGGTGGGAGGCCTTCAAACTGGCTCCTGTGTCCTTTCAGCCCTCCCTATTAGCCTTCAAGCATGGCCCTGTGTGTGTGCGAAGTCGCTTTAGTTCTGTCCATCTCTTTGCGAACCTATGACTGTAGCCCGCCAGGTTCCCCTGTCCATGGGCTTCTCCAGGCAAAATACTGGAGTGGGTTGCCATGCCCTGCTTGAGGGGATCTTCCCCGACCCAGGGTTCCAACCTGTATCTCTTATGCCTCCTCCACTGGCAGGCAGGTTCTTTACCAGTAGCGCTGCCACAAGCATGTCCTGACTTTATAGCAACACGAGATGTGCCGGGCTCGTCTTGCACCGGTCCTGGAATCAGCCTCTTCTCTGAGGAGCCCTGGGGTCCCTTTTACTGGGAGAAGGTATTTAGAGACCACAGTCTGGGTTCTGAGGAGACCACTCCCTTTAGAACTGGCGACGTCTCCCTCTGTGCTCACATAGACCTCACTCTGCTCCATTCATTTCGAGCATTTTTCACCTTCTATTCTGACATCCTGGGACGTTTACTCTGTCTTCCTGCTAGAATGTTAGCGCAGTGAAAACTGGTTCTGATGGTGCCTGGACCTCCCGGCTTGGCATTCAGAAGGTGCTTAATAGAACGCTGGTTGAAAGAGTGAATGGATGCACAGATGGATAGCCATTGTCCTCTCCCTCCACCCTGGTGACTCAGATGGTAAAGAATCTGCCTGCACTGTGGGAGACCTGGGTGCAACCCGTGGGTTGGGAAGATCTCCTGGAGAAGGGCATGGCAGCCCACTCCAGTATTCTTGCCTGGAGAACCCCATGGACAGAGGAGTCTGGTGGGTTATACTCCATGGATCTCAAAGAGTTGGACAGGACTGAACAATCAACACTTTCACTTTTCACTTCACTTCCTCCCTGCACCAGCCTGGAGAAGCAGTTAAGAGGGCTCTGGCCGCCCCGCCCTGCCCCCTGTCTCTTATACACATCTAGATGTGTATAAGAGACAGCGATGTACTCTGCATAGAAGTTAAATAAGCAGGGTGACAATATACAGCCCTGACGTACTCCTTTTCCTATTTGGAACCAGTCTGTCATTCCATGTCCAGTTCTAACTTTTGCTTCCTGACCTGCATACAGATTTCTCAAAAGGCAGGTTAGGTGGTCTGATATTCCCATCTCTTTCAGAATTTTCCACAGTTTATTGTGATCCACACAGTCAAAGTCTTTGGCATNTCAGACACAACTGAACAACCAACGCTTTCACTTTTCCCCTCACTTCCTCCCTCCACCAGCCTGGAGAACCGGTCAAGAGGGCTCTGGCCACGCCCCCACCCCCACCACCGTTGCCTGCAGAGCCTGGGGGCCTCTGTCTTATTTAGATCAGCAGAGCTGGGCAGCAGAAATGTCACACCACTTGGCCCACGGGGAAGAAAGGGCCGGGCTGAGAAGATTAAAGGCATATCTGATGAGATGTTAATTTGCTCGGGGAAGCAGGTGGGGGTGATGGCAACCCGCCGCCTCCGAGGCTTTGTGAGGCTGAGGCAGAGATGAAAAAGCAGAATCCAGGTGGAGCCCGGCCTGAGTCCCTCTGTGGTTGGTTTCTTCTCTGAGCCTTTAAGGGAAATCAGGCGGCCCTGTGTTTGAATCCTGGCCTGGCTGCCTCAGTGGCTGTGTGACCTTAGGTGATGGGAGGAACGTCTCTGGGCCTTGGGGGAGAGGAAGTGGGACTCACAGGGAGGGTGAGCCCAGGGAGGACCGTGAACTCCAGCCCAAGAGGCCAGAGGACAGCAGGGACTTGCTTGGGGCCACCCTGTAGCCCCAGATGGCTGGAACCTGGACTCAGGCCCCCTGGCTCCCCACCTGAGCTGATCTGCTAATTTTTTTAGAAACTCATTTAGTTAATTACTTTTGGCTGGGCCNGCTGGATGCCTGGAGCTCTCACAGGTCTCCATCAGCACCACCCCCACCCCCCACCCTCACCCCAGCTGTCTTGGTGGGGATTCCCTTGTTGCTCATTGCTACAAACCCGGCTAAGCGTAGCAGCTCATTTGACACCGATGGCCTTGAGATGCCTGAGCTGACCTCAGGGGACACAGGATGAGAGGATCCTGTCCTTGTCTGCAGGGACTCCCAGGCTTGTAGGGGATAGACAATCTCAACCTACTATGCAAAGCATTACTGGGGCCCAGCGGGCAGGCGGGAATCTCCTGTCTCTTATACACATCTGGGCTCCCGTGTGTGAGGCATGTAACTTCCATGTGTGAGGCATGTGGGCTTCCGTGTGTGAGGCGTGTGGGCTCCCGTGTGTGAGGCGTGTGGGCTTCCGTGTGTGAGGCGTGTGGGCTCCCGTGTGTGAGGCATGTGGGCTCCAGTGTCTGAGGCGTGTGGGCTCCCATGTGTGAGGCGTGTGGGCTCCCGTGTGTGAGGCGTGTGGGTTTCCGTGAGTGAGGCGTGTGGGCTCCAGTGTCTGAGGCGTATGGGCTCCCATGTGTGAGGCGTGTGGGCTTCAGTAGCTGAGGCGCTTGGACTTAGTTGCTCTGAGGCATGTGGGATCTCCCTGGACCAGGGATCGAACCTGTGTCCCTTGCACTGGCCGGCAGATTCTTTACCACTGAGCCACCAGGGAAGCCCCCTGACCTGCCCTTTCACTGGTGGACTCATCTCCTTTAGGCGCCTGCGCTCTCCCACACTCGCCCTCAAGCTACCGTTTCTGCAGAAGGAGCCCTGTGAAAATTTGGGGAAAGGGGCACTGACGGGAGCCGCTCAGGTAACAGACAAGTTCTCGACGGCCGGAACCAGACGCCCCAGCGTCCCTTTTCCACTCCTGCCAGTCGGGGGACTCCTGAGCCAGCGAGGAACCCGTCATCCAGTTTCGATCTCCTTCAGCTCAAGTCCAGGTTTCAGGGCGACCGCTGGAGGCAGAGTTTGGGGAGCATGTCAGTCTATGTTCTGTTTACTTGTTTGTTCATTCATTCAGTGTCTGCCAAGTCCCTGTTCTGCCCTGGAAGCTGGATGAGGAAGGCACTGGGTGGAGTCCAAGTCGCCAAAGATTCAACCCAAACTCACTTAAGCCAAGAAGGGAATGTATTGGCCAAAGTAACAGAAAAGGGGTATTACTGACGTCAGGCGCGTCCCCGTCAGGGTGGGATCAGTTTCACGGCTCCTGTTTCCATTTTGGTGTCACTGTGGCCGCCAGCAACTCCAGCATGACTCCACTTCCCTGCATGCCCTGCAATGGACAGAATTCCCCTTCCCAGAAGTTTGATCGGGTCCCAGGACTTGGGTCGTGTGCCCGTCCCTGAGCCCATCACTGTGGCCGGGCTAGGAGAGTGCTGGTTAGCAGGCTCTGGGTCAAGGGCCCTCCAGGAGCTTGTGGGAGGTAGGGGGGCAACCTCCACTCAGCCTGAGTGCAGGGGAAGAGCAGCCCCCCCAGAAAAGTGGGGTGACACTGCTGGAAGAAGAAGGAGAAGGAGGCAGAAAGAGCAGGTGTCCAGGCCGACACCAGCTCTCCGAGACTTTGTGGTCTGGTGGAGAAGTTGGACTGTGCATGGTGAGAGGAGGTGTTGAGCATCTGCGGTGCACAGATGCTCCAACTTGTGGGATCACCGCGCAGAGCAGAGTCCTGTCCCCAGGGTTCCAATGCGCAGACTCGGGGTGAAGAGCGTCTTCCTGGGCTGGGCGCTCTCAGAGGGCAGGGACCACGTGCTCCTCCCTCTGCTCCTGGGGTGACATCTGACATGGCACCAGGACCTGGGCCCTCTGACACCCAGGGAGCTGCCTCCTAATCGGCTGCGAGTGGCTGAGCCCGAGTGACTTCTGAGTGGAGTTCGTGCCCGTCTCGATGGGGGCAACCCCTGGTACTTTGAGCTTGGGATGAGTTGGGAGATAAGCCCACTGCGGCTCTCAGTGGGGGACACCCTGAGTCAGGATTCGAACCCGGGCCTGCCGGTCCTCCAAGGCTGGAGTTCTCTTTTCTCACCTGACTCTGCACAGCTCTGCCAGAGACTTGCTGTTTGGCTGGAGGCTGGGCCTCCCTGCCTGTGGGCAGCCTTGCAGTGGAGTGGGTCTGTCTGAGATGGGGGCTCCCTACACCCTGCCCTGTGTCTCAGGAAGCAGCTGTGTGAATCCCTCACATGCTGGCTTCCATCTTGCCCGGCTGCCGTGAGCGGCCCCTGCCACTCTTGCCTTCAGGATGAAGGGATGGAGACCCCACCGGATGCAGCAGAAAGGACCCAGGCACGCTGGCCTCACTGAGTCGCCCCCACAGGGCTTCCCCGAGCCCACCAGCAAGAGCCTCCGGTGCACTGGGCTGGAACCCACACTGGGGCAGAGGAGGGGGCACGCTCTGAGTCTGTGGCCTGCTCTCTGTCAAAACTGGTTGATCTCTAAGCTTCAGGGAGGCAGTAAGGCATGACATAGCCAAGTGGAGACTCCTGGGTGGAATCTGAAGGACTGGGGGATCACTGAGGAGGGCATCAGTGTCTCACTGGGTGAGTCACCTCTGTTAGCTGCAGGGTCTGTTAACTCAGAATAATTGCCCTGCACTCCATCCATAGTGGGGGCTTCCCAGGAGGCGCTGGTGGTTAAGAATCCGCCTGCCAATGCAGTGCAGGAGACGCGAGAAGCGGGTTTGATCCCCAGGTCAGGAAGATCCCCTGGAGAAGGGAATGACTACCCACGCCAGTATTCTTGCCTGGGAAATCCCGCAGACAGAGGAGCCTGGCGGGCTCCAGTCCATGGGGTTGCAAAGAGTCGGACAGGACTGAAGCAACGTAGCTCGTGATTCCCGAGAGGGCGTCCGGCCCTCCCTGTGAAGGTGTTCCGAGGCCTGATTAATCCTGGCAGCCTCAGTGGTTTGCAGCAAGGATGGAGGAAGCGGGACCGCCCTGATGGGGAGGGGCCCCACCTGGCATCCGTCTCGTCTCTGCCACGCATCTGTTCTGTGACCCTGAGCCCCCTGCTGCCCCTCTGCCTGGCTCCAAGTGTAGTGCTGGGGTGGTCAGCGAGGAGGCTAGCTGCGTGTGAGACAGGAAGGGACACCAGATGCATTTGTTGAGCTCTTGCTGGATGCCTGGAGCTCTCACAGGTCTCCATCAGCACCACCCCCACCCCCCACCCTCACCCCAGCTGTCTTGGTGGGGATTCCCTTGTTGCTCATTGCTACAAACCCGGCTAAGCGTAGCAGCTCATTTGACACCGATGGCCTTGAGATGCCTGAGCTGACCTCAGGGGACACAGGATGAGAGGATCCTGTCCTTGTCTGCAGGGACTCCCAGGCTTGTAGGGGATAGACAATCTCAACCTACTATGCAAAGCATTACTGGGGCCCAGCGGGCAGGCGGGAATCTCTGAGCCAACCTCGCGGGAATCTCTGAGCCAACCTCCCTGGGCAGAGACATCTAGGAGTGGAGGAACATTCCAGGGAGTGCAAAGGCCTGGGGGCATCAAACAGACCCTCCACCCGGGGAAAGAGGGAGGGGGATTGGTAGATTTGGGCAAAAGATGGGGTGAGCAGGCAAGGTGAGGCTTTGGGAGGATAGAGGAGCTGGTGGGGCGGTGGAGGTTTGCTCCGACGTCGGGGGTCCCCCCCCAACCCCCGCCCCCCTCGGAACCGCACTCCCCAGGCCGGGCTGCGGGGGAGGAAGGACCTCACTGATGGCACCGCTGCCGGCTCCGGGGAGGATTATCTATTTCAGCAACCGGGGAGGGCGGAGCAGGGAGCGCCCAGCTTTTGCCAGACGCGCAAGCCGCGCGGCAGAGCGCGGAGGAGCGCGGAGCCGCGCCGGGCGGCCGGGCAGCGGGGCCCGGACCCGGGGCAGGCGGCGATGCTGGCCGTGTCGCTCAAGTGGCGGCTGGGCGTGGTGAGGCGACGGCCCAAAGGTACGGGGCCCCGGGGGCTAGGGCTGGCCCGGGGTGCAGCTGGGGGGCGGCGGCCGCGGGGCCCCCTCCCCGCCCCGTCCCCCCGGCTCCGCCTTCCCCTCGGTTCTGGGGTCTCCGTCCGGGAATCCGCGCTGGGTGGGTCGGTACCCTGCCCTGGCCGGCCTCCCGAGTCTCCACCTCTGCTTGTCTTTGTCTGAGGCTCCAACTCCGGCTCTTCTCCCCGCCTCTGTCTCTTCCGGGCCCCTCGCGCCCCTCTTGGTCTGGTCCTGTCTCCTCCCTGCGTCTCCCCGACCCGCCTCGGGCCGCCTGGCCCTCTCCTGCTCTGCCCCCGGCGGCTCTGGCCGCTCTCTCCCGGCCTCTCTGACTGTCCGCCTCGCTCCGCTTTTCTTCGCCTTCCTCACCCATGTCCCCGGTGACTTTTGCTTTTCTCCTGGTTCGGGGCATGGGGCTGCGGGTGGAGGTGGACCAACAGAGCGTGTGTGTGTGTGAGGGGCTGTGTGGGGGGACTTGGGGCTGGGGGGCTGTGGACCCGAACGAGGCTGAGCTCAGAAATTGGTCTGGCAGGGTGTGCGGATGAGCGTCTGGAGAAGGAGGTCCAGCCCTCCAGGCCCTGTGACCCCAGGCCTCTTCATGCACGTGGGATGGGGTGGAGGTCGCGGGGCTGCAGCCTCTGTGCTTCTGGCCTCAGAACTCAGGATAATGGTACTTTTCAGAAGCACAAGAGTAGCTGACTGTGCCAGGCATCCCGCTAACCTTTAATCCCTTCCTATGGCGCTGCATGGTCGGCCCTATCCGCACCCTGAAGGTGCACAGGGGGAAACTNGTGTGTGTGTGTGAGGGGCTGTGTGGGGGGACTTGGGGCTGGGGGGCTGTGGACCCGAACGAGGCTGAGCTCAGAAATTGGTCTGGCAGGGTGTGCGGATGAGCGTCTGGAGAAGGAGGTCCAGCCCTCCAGGCCCTGTGACCCCAGGCCTCTTCATGCACGTGGGATGGGGTGGAGGTCGCGGGGTTGCAGCCTCTGTGCTTCTGGCCTCAGAACTCAGGATAATGGTACTTTTCAGAAGCACAAGAGTAGCTGACTGTGCCAGGCATCCCGCTAACCTTTAATCCCTTCCTATGGCCCTGCATGGTCGGCCCTATCCGCACCCTGAAGGTGCACAGGGGGAAACTGAGGCCCAGAGAGGTTGAGTAACTTGCCTGTGGCCACACAGCAGGCATTCGGAGGGTTTCTCAAGCCAGCTCTGGAAGCTGTCAGTAGCATCTTTGTCCAGACCCTAAGGAGCCTCCATAGGAGGAGGGGCTGCCTCAGGAGTGGCCAAGAGGTGGCAGGGTCCGTGGGTTGGCAGAGTGGGGCCTGCACTGGCCCGTGGGTGGCTCGCTGGTGGTCTGACATCCCAGAGTTCCCTGGAAGCCCCTTCTGTGGGGGCAGAGCAGCCTGGATAGGGACAGGATCGCCCCTGGGGCTTCCCAGAAGCCCCTGTGCTGGGACCGTCCCCCGGGGAGAAGCCCCTCCCCCGTCAAGGTTCTCGCCATCCTGTTCAGTGCCACAGCACCCCCCCCCCCACCACCCCGGGAACCCAGGGGGCTCCACCCAGGCTGGAGGGATGGACAGACCCAGCCTGACCTGCCTCTGATCTGAGTGTCCCCAGGATTTGGAGAACAGCCAGCTTCATGCTGCGGATCCGGTTCTGGGTCTTGGAGGTGCAGAAAGTGCTTAAATTGTCCCTGACAGACCTGGCTCTTACTTCCTNACCCCGGGAACCCAGGAGGCTCCACCCAGGCTGGAGGGATGGACAGACCCAGCCTGACCTGCCTCTGATCTGAGTGTCCCCAGGATTTGGAGAACAGCCAGCTTCATGCTGCGGATCCGGTTCTGGGTCTTGGAGGTGCAGAAAGTGCTTAAATTGTCCCCGACAGACCTGGCTCTTACTTCCTGCGTGGCTGGCTCAGAACCTCAGTTTCCTTGTCGATGAAAGGCACCCAAGGAAAGCCCACCCTTCCGAGACTGCAGTGATGATTAGAAAAGATTGGGACGGGGCCTGGCACCCAGGAGACCCCCCTGGTAATCTTGAATTTCATCCTGCCGTCTGCGGCCCAACTTCCTCCTCCCCATCCCCCCTTGCCCCACCCCACAAACACAGGGACCCCAGGGTGGTTGTGTCTGGGACCAGCAAGCCCTTAATGGGAAAGAAGCGAAGAAGGCAGAGGGAAGCACGGCCTAATTGCCGGAGGACAGACTGCACTGATGGGTGCCAGGCTTTGTGGCATCTCCCCACTCCTTTGGGGGGCCTCGAAGGAGGCACAGGAACCTTACTCGCCAGTGTTATGAGCCTGCACATCCATTTAAAATGGGAATTCTCGGGGGAGAGGGACTCAAGAGGTTGTGGGGGGAGGGAAGGCATTTCTCTTCTTTTCCAAAGCATTTTTTTAAATGTGTGAGGACACGTCTCTCCACCTCCAGCCCATTTTTTTTTTTTTTAACATAGACAAACCTATTTCCCGTTTTTCCTGGGTAAGACCCCCAAGCTTTTCATTCTGTGACTGCTTAAGCGGGGCGGTCCCTGGGCCTCGTGCCATCTGCAACTGCTCCTGTGTCTCCCAGAATGGGATTTGAGGCTTGGCTTAAGCTGAGGAGCCGTGCTTCCTGCCGGGGCTGGGACTGGGGAAAGCTGGGGTTCAGACTCGGCTGGCACCCCATCTCTGCCGCAGCCCAGGAGGCCAGGGGAACCCCTGCTGTGTGCGCCCAGCGCTGGGAACGTCTCCAGGATGCTGGCGGCTTACTGTCCTCCTCCCCCCAGATGTGTATAAGAGACAGGGGACTCCCAGGCTTGTAGGGGATAGACAATCTCAACCTACTATGCAAAGTATGGTTACATTTAATTCAAAGAGTGAGAGATGTAATTTGATGTGTGCTGATGTGAGAGAGGCAGGATACCCAAGTCGTGGAGCCATGGGCCGGGTTTAAGTCTCAGGCGTGCCACCAGGGCAAGTGCCTTCAGCTCTCTGGGCCTCCGTTTTCCCATCTGTGAAACGGGATTAATATTGGAGCCTTCTTCTCCGAGTGGCTGCAAGGACCACTGAGGTCATACTTTCAAAGTGCTAGGTGTCACTTGCAGTTTCTGACTCAGGGGCCTCAGACCCAGGGAGAAATGAGGGGTAGATGGTGTCGGGACGTGGCAGGGGTGGGGGGTAGGTTGCTGGGGAAACGGACAGGGTCCTGTTCATGCTTGGAGAAGGAAGCAGTGATTTTCTTATGAGAGGGGAGGAAGCTCCCAGAGTGGGGTTTTTAAGGATGAGTAAGAGTTTTCCAGACAGCTAAGGGAGGAAGAGAGGATTTAGGCAAAGGGAATAGTTTGTACAAAGATCTGCCTCAGAGAATCGGTCAGGCGACTTTGGTTAGCGTGAAGGGTTTGGGATGGAAGGGAGCTGGGGCAGAGCAGGTGGGANAGGAAGCTCCCAGAGTGGGGTTTTTAAGGATGAGTAAGAGTTTTCCAGACAGCTAAGGGAGGAAGAGAGGATTTAGGCAAAGGGAATAGTTTGTACAAAGATCTGCCTCAGAGAATCGGTCAGGCGACTTTGGTTAGCGTGAAGGGTTTGGGATGGAAGGGAGCTGGGGCAGAGCAGGTGGGAAACCGTGGAGCTTGGACTTTGTCCTGGGCGCAGGGGATGCGGTGGAGGGTCCATGAGCAGCAAGGAATAGAGGCCAGCTGTGAGTGTTAGGACAGGCTCTGGGTACTGAGCAAACCACAGGCGGGGATGTGGGGAGAGAGCTAGGGCTGTGGGGGTGGAGAAGCAGTTGATGGTTGTCGAGGCAGGGGAATACCTCGAGGCATTCACTCGCTCATGGGATACCTTATTACGTGCCACATACTATTCTAGACCCTGGGGGTACAACAGAGAGGAAGACGGACAGAAATCCCTGCCCTCGTGGAGCTGACGTTTCTAGGAGGAGGGGCAGCTAAGGAACAAAACAGATGAGGGAGATATATGGTGGTGCCACACTGGAAAGAAAGACGAGGCAGGGGAAGGGCATGAGGGCGAGTGGCTAGCAGGGTACAGTTTCACAAAGGGTGTGGGGGGAAGGTGACCCTGGGACAAAGCCCTGACGCAGGGGAGGGAGGGAGCCAGGGGACCGTCCAGGGGAAGAGTGTGGCCGGCAGAGGCCGCAGCCAGTGCAGAGGGCCTGGGGTGCGGACGGGTTGCGTGTCCCCAGGCTGGCGAGGCTGGAGCAGGGGCGGTCAGGGAGGGTGGTGAGGAGGACCCTCTGGTGAGGCCCCTGCAGTGCTGGGGGAGCCAGGGGCAGCTCAGGGATGACGAGGTTATCAAGGATCGTGGTGCCCCCCCGCCGGCCGAGCGGGGCCTCTCCCGCGCGTGCCCTCCCGAGGTCGGTCCGCCCGCTCCCCACTCCGTGGCGCACATCTGTGATGAATTATTCACTGCTTCCTCTCCCTCCATAATGAGTCTCTCCTCTGTCTGCCTCTCGCCTCCACATCCGGCTCCCGGCGCTTCTCACACTGCAGCAGCTGTGCTGGGGGTCTCGGATCTGACTCTCAGCGTGGAAACAGGCCTCCCGCCTCCAGCACCTAGACAGCAGCCTGCACCCCCGCCCACCTGCCGCGCCCCACCCGGCCAAGTTCAGACCAGCGAGGGTGTCCCGAGTCCCCGGGGATTTCTCCCTTCCCGGGGGCAGAGAGGGCCAAGGATCAACTCTCAGCCTGGAATAATTCCTGGAACCCCCGCTTCCAGGAGTGAACCTCTGGACCTGTTCTATGTTCTCCAAGCCTTTATTGAACACTTGATGTTTGCCAGGCATTGTGTTAAGTGCTTCCTGTGTACATTCTCATCCTCGCGACAATCCTGTGAGCTGTGAACTAAATTGCCCCATTTTACAGGTGACGAAACTGAGGCTCAGGGAGGATGTGACTTGCCAACTTTCCAAGGCCACACAGCCAGGAAGGAAATGGTGGTGTCTGTGTAACCCCCTGCCCCCCTCACCCCCCACCCACAGGCAGTCTGACTTCCAAGCCCAGACAGCTCGCCACGGGCGTTTTTCTCAGTGGTCAGTTACCTGGCCTCTGGCCAGGATCAGAGGACCCCTTAGCATGCAGCGGCTCTCCCCAGGTTCTCCCTCCTCCCTCTGCTACCCCCGCCCCAGGACGGCCCTGCAGAGACAGTGACGGGGTCCCCCAAGGTACCCCCTCCAGTCTGAGCAGCGGCGTCGCCCACCAGCACCAGTGCTGATCGTGTCAGCCCGTGTCCCAGCGTCATCTCCGTTTGTCGGCTTGAAGGTTCAGTCCAGCAGGACCATCTGCCTGCTAGTCGCCCCGATGATTGTGAAGGCTGCCGGCCCCTGTCTCCTCGCTGGGGAGACGGCCTGATGGAGCAGAAAGAACGGCCGTCACTCAGGAGACCCCGCTGCCCGTGGTCCCGGAGCCCTGCCCTGCTCCTCCTGGCCGCAGTTTCCCTCTGTGCCCCCACCCAGCTCCCCTGGGGCTGGAAGCCTCGTCACCCCGCTTCCCATCCGCCCATGGCTCTCCTTGGGCTGACCTTGTCCCTCCAGCCCCCGCCTTTCACTGACACCAGCCCAGGTGATGGTGACTCATAAGTGCAAGTGCGGGAAGAGGGGCGGGCACCCACCCGGCAGCCTCTTAGAGCCACGCAACTGGGGCTGCTAGGGTCCCCGCAGGTGACCTTGGGGACAGTCCTTGCTCGTCACCGAGGCTCGGTCCCCTGGTTGCAAAACAGTCCGTCGAGGGACGCTTGTTTGAGGTTTGGAAACAGGCAAGATGGCTCAGTGGTAAAGAATCTGCCTGCCAATCTAGGAGATGCAGGAGATGCAGGTTCGTTCCCTGGGTCCAGAAGCTTCCCTGCTGGAGAAGGGACTCTGGTATTCTTGCCTGGGAGATCCCATGGACAGAGAGAGGAGCCCGGAGGGCCGGGGTCGGGACTCAGGCGAAGGGGTCCCAGGCCGGCGAGGTAGGAGCTGGAGCAGCCCCCAGAGGCCACAGGCCTGGCTCCGCCCCAGCCCACACATGTAGCCCCATTCTACACATGGGAAGGTTGAGGCCACTTTTGCTCACGGTCACCCAGCCAAGTCAGGGGTGGAGACAGGACCTGAGCCCAGAGTCCCCTCACAGGCCCCCACACTGCTGCTGCTGGAGGAGGGGGTGCTGGCAGGGCTGCAACGTTTGTCACCCCTTAAGGGTCAGGCTTGTCAAGAGTAGACGGGCGAGGAAGAAGGGGGCATCTGGTGAGCTGCCAGTGGCACTGAGGGATGCCCCGGGGCTTTGGAGACCCAGATGGGACACCAACCAGCTGGAGCAGCCCCCAGGAAATGACAGCAGGGCAACCCTGGGGGGCTTATTTTGCCAGGCAGAGGAGGCCTTCGGGCCAGTTCACTCCTGGGGGACCGAGAGCGTGAAGGCTTGCAGGTGGGAATGGAGGGAGGCCAGGCTGCAGGGGAGGGCGGGTTCTTGACACCAGCTGGCGACCTCCCAAGGACTCTTCCTGGACAGCACTGAGGGAGCCGTAGAACGTGGGGAGCCTCAACTGGCCGGGAGCAGGCACTGACCCAGAAATCTCAGAGTCAAGCCTTGTCCTCAAATAATGGCCTGTGCCAGGGGCCACCCCTGCCCTGCACCTCCACCAGGCAGTCCTACTGCCTGGATCTCACCATATTCTCAGCTGTATTCTCAGCGTATTCTTACTGTATTCTCACTGAATTCTCAGCTGTATTCTCAGCTGTATTCTCACCGTATTCTCACCTGTATTCTCAGCTGGCTGTGCGGCCTCCTTGGTGGTGGCGGTGTCGTGTCTGACTCTTTGCGACCTCACGGACTGCAGCACGCCAGGCCTCCCTGTCCTTTACTATCTCCCAGAGTTTGCTCAAACTCATGTCCATTGAGTCAGTGATGCCATCCAACCATCTCATCCTCTGTCGTCCCCTTCTCCCCCTGCCTTCAATCCTTCCCAGCATCAGGGGCTTTTCCAATGAGTTGACGCTTCAAATCAAGTGGCCAAAGTACTGGAGTTTCAGCTTCAGTGTCAGTCCTTCCAATAAATATTCAGGGTTGACTTCCTTTAGGATTGACTGGTTGGATCTCCTTGCTGTTCAAGGGACTCTCAGGAGTCTTCTCTAACACCACCATTTGAGCATACTGGAAACCTACTGACCTGGGGGGTGCTTATCTTCCAGTTTCATATCTTTTTGCCTTTCCATACTGTTCATGGGGTTTTCAAGGCAAGAATAATGAAGTGGTTTGCCATTCCCTTCTCCAAAATTTGCCTTCCCAAAGTCTCTCCCTGCATGAGCTTGTACCACTAATGAGTCCACAACAGCAGGATTCTCTTTCTTTTTTTTGGGTGGGGGGAGGTTTCTCTTTCAAATAGTCCACGAGGAGGACACAAAATAATATAAGACCATCACACAAAGCCCTTTTGAGAATGCGATGGGCTGAGATTAAGGCTTTGAAGTCAGACACCTGCCCCTGTCTCCTGCCCTTCTGGACTCCAGTTTCCTCATCTGTAGAAAGAGGTGATCGTGCCCACCTCGTGGGCCTGAAGCAAATGCCACTGGACGTTAAAAGCACACTGACACCCAGAGGGGATTGAAGAGCCTGGCCCCAGACTTCCTAGTGGTGTGGGGTGTCGATGGCCTCCCACTCTTTCCAGCCACACACCCAGGAGAGACCCTCAGGGTGGGAGGGAAGCTGGTGGGTCCCCACTGGAACCACATCCAGACTCTGAGCCGTGGCTTCTCCTGCCAGGGCCCTGAGGGCATGGCCTGGCTCCAGGCACGACCTATGAACCTCTGCAGGCTGGTCTGGGGCAGGGCCCAGAGAAGCCATAATCAGGATAACAGAAGGACTCCCATCCCGACAGCCGTTCAGGAATAGGCAGCGCTGCTTGTGAGGTGGTGAGCTCCCTGTTCGTGGAGGTATGCAAGCTCTACCAGACAGCAGAAAGGCTTCCCACATGAGATTGAAGAGGGATGAATGATGGGTTTCTTTCCAATATAGCAATCCAGCGGTTATTTATTTCTTAGTCATTCATTCAGTAAATACTTATTTAGCTCTTACTTTGTATGAAGCCCAGCCCTGAGCATAGGGTCAAAATCAATAAGCAAGACAGTCCAGGGTCCCCTCTTTAGTGGAAAAAAAAAACAGGTGAGCAAATGCACTGAAGGAAAGGCTGGGAGAAGGTAAAGAGGATCCACCTCGTGTGGTCAGGGTAGGCTTCTTGGTGGAGGAGGCATTTAGCTTGGGCTCTAGGGATGCAGGGGGAAGGGAGTTTCAGGCAGAAGGAAGAACCCAGGTAAAGGACCCCGGGCCGGAGCACCTGACTCTGATGCTCTGACCCTTGGCCTGTCTTAGCAGGGGGCCTTGGCCAAATCCCTTCCCCTCTCTGAACCTCACTCAGTTTCCTCTCTCTAAGAGCGGAGCAGGAGTGCCCACGTCAAAGGGCTCTTAAAGGGTTCCGTGAGACCCTGCACTCAAAATGGCAAAGCCACATGTAGATGCCCTTTCTCTGGGGCATTTACACAGGGACACAGAAGGCACCGCTTGATCCAGAGGGGGGATGGCGGGAGTCCAGAGTTAGCCACAGGCTGAACCCACCTGCCTCTCCTCTTGGTGGCTAAGGGCACAGGAGGAGAGCTGCGCCGGCCCCTCCAAAGCCTCATGAGTCTCCAGCCCCAGGGGACGTCGCGGTCCTCTGGGTCCAGTGCTCTCCACGCCCGCCCTGCTCCCAACAGCTCGGTCACGTGGGAGGCCTCCACGTGTCCTCCTGCCAGCATCTCGTGGAGGGGGCTGAGGAGAGCCTCCCTTCCTCAAGTGTTATCCACAGGGTGCCGGGATGCCCCCTTCAATCCAGTCCCTCCCTAAAGCAGGTCTCCGGCTATCAGGACTCACCCCCTTGCCTGTCCAGCCCACCTGCTCCTGGGGGACCTCCGACCTCAGCCACGTGGGCTTGTGCCTCTCCCTATGATACTGTGCGCCTTCCCCCTTCCACCCTTTGCCTGGAACGCCCTTCCTGCAGCATCTCGAAGGGTTTGGTTCCCTTAAGACTTAGCTTGGACACCTCCTCCACCAGGCAGCCTTCCCTGATGCCTCCCTGAGCGGCCTGACTCTTTGGCCCTCTTTTGCTACATTTGGGCTCCTGGCGGGTCCTTATTGAGTGTGGGCCCTTCCACAAGGGCCGGTGTTCTGCATTACCTGTGACGTTCTCGGCACAGAGTTGGTCCTGTGTGGGCGGCAGCTGGGCCTCGAACCTGCATCTCTTGACTCCCAGCCCAGGGCTCTCTGCAAGGCTGGACACTCATGGGGGTTGGGGAGGGAACTGCTACGGTGTCCTTGGCACTCTGAGATGAGGATGCTTGACGGGGCTAAGCCCAGACCGCCTACCCATCTATTTTCTGGTTTTGTTCAGGCAGCGAGCGGGCAGGTGGGCAGTCTGACTGGTCCTGGTGGGGAGGGTGACTGAGATCAGCCAAGGCTCCACCCCCACCCAGCGCTCTCTCAGCTCCCCGTTCGGTTACTTTTCTAAGCAACTGGGCTGACCCCATCCCTCCCTCCCTCTAAAACCTTCCGTGGCTCCCCAGTATCCTCAGGAGAGAGCTTCAGCTTCTTAACAGGCCATTCGAGGCGTCTGTCTATTTTTTACTTTTAGTCCCAGGCTTCAGCGGTTGAGCTAGAGTCTTCAGTTCATAGCACACTTGGTCCTGGGCCAGCCTGGCGCCCGCGCTGGTTGCTTTATTTTCCCCTCCCTCCTGCCCGATCCCTCTTCCCAGTTACTGTCCTGGAAACCTTCACTCTGTGACATAGATCTTTACTGTGTATGTGCCCTTGGGCACACGTTGTGCTTTAGGTGTGTTTTCAGTTTATACACGATACTACAGGGAAATCTCATGATCTTTCCTGCCTTCTCCCGGCCTCCTTTCTTCCCCTCTGTCCTCCTTCCCTTCTCCTCCTGCCATTTCCTCCTCTCCTTGCTCCCATGAGGTTGACACTATATTTCTAAACCCATCCACGTGGCTATGCCTGGGGCGTGGCCGTCACGTTGCGCGCCCCCTCCCTCAGGACGGAGACGCGGGTCATCTTCACAAATGGTGTTCCCACTGCTGCCCCTTAGGGTTGTCGTCCAGTCGCTCAGCGGTGTCCCACTCTTTGTGACCCCGTGGACTGCAGCACGCCAGCTTCCCCTGTCCTTCGCCATCTCTCGGAGTCCACCCAAACTCACGTCCGTTGAGTCGATGACACCATCCAGCCATCTCATCCTGTGTTGTCCCCTTCTCCTCCTGCCCTCAGTCTTTCCCAGCATCAGAGTTTTTTCCAGTGAGTCGGCTCTTCGTGTCAGATGGCCAAAGTATTGGAGCTTCAGCTTTAGCATCAGTCCGTCCAATGAATATCAGGACTGATTTCCTTTAGGATTGCCTGGTCCAAGGGACTCTCAAGAGTCTTCTCCAGCACCACAGTTCAAAAGCATCAGTTCTTGGCGCTCAGCCTTCTTTGTGGTCCAACTCTCACATCGGTATGTGACTACTGGAGAAACCGTAGCTTTGACTGCCGGAGGTTGCCTCCCGGGGGGAGGGTCTGGGTCTCTTCTGGCTGCCTCAGTTTACCCCGCCGCAGTGCGCCGCCCCTCCACCTCCCCGGTGGGAACCAGCGCCTGCTCTCGCCTGCATTTCTCACGTTCGCAGCCCTGAGGAGTCCAGTGGGAGAAACGCTGCTCCCCCTTCACCTCTCTGCTTGCCGGGAGTCTGGGGGCTCTCGCATGCATTTGCGTTTTCTTGCACCCATTTGGGATGTTTCCTTTAAGCTCGGCCCCCTTTCCTTTTTCTTCCTGTTTTGCATCACGATGCATGCTGACTCCAGGCTTCCGACCTCTCCCCTCCGCCCCCACCCTCTGGCAGGTCCCCAGACTCACACTGCTGGTCACGAGGAAGGAAACGGGCTCAGAGCGGGACGGGACTGGCCCGAGCATGGAGAAAATGGTCTCCTGGCCCTGAGGCACCTGGCCCTTCCTGCTCTGGTCCCCCCATGCCATCTGCACCCTGGCAGCCCAGCCCCTCCGGCTGCTTCTTGGAAACAAGTCAGATCACTCAGGACCCTGTCTAAACCCCCCGGTGCCTCCCTGGGCACCTGGAGCAGAATCCTGGCTCCTCTCCTGCCCACACTCACCCCCGCAGCCACCCTGGCCCCTTCCCAACCTGTCTCAGCCTAGAGGCGCCTCCTCCGGGGGCTCCCTGACCCCCGCCCACCGCCGGTCATCCTGGCCCCTCAGCCCTTAGCACTGACTCCATCGCGTACCTGTCTCTGTGGGTTTCTCTCCTTTGGGTGCTTCCCTGTGGTTCAGATGGTAAAGAATCCGCCTGCAACGCGGGAGACCCAGGTTCGATTCCTGGGCCGGGAAGGTCCCCTGGTAGAAGGGAGTGGCAACCCACTCCAGTACTCTTGCCTGGAGAATCCCATGGGCCGAGGGGCCTGGCGGGCTATGGTCCACGGGGTCGCAGAGAGTCGGACGTGACGGAGCGACTCTATTTCTGTTCCTCTGATCTCTGTCCTTCCCCCAGAGCAGCAGCCCGAGGGGCGGGCTCCACACCTGCTTTGGCCTCTTGGAAACATGGTGCCCAGCTTAGTGGCTGGCAGGCAGTGGGTGCTTTCGGGCGCCGAGAGGCCAGAGAGGCAGGGCAGGGCCGCGTTCACACTGGCCACCTCCATGGGCCCTGCGCGCCACAGTTTTCCAGGCATTTTGTTTAGTCACTGAGTTTCAGCAAAACCCCGTGAGGACAGCTTCATCACTAAGAGGAGGAGCCCGAGGCTCCAGGGGCCCCTACACGGTCATCGCCCCATGTTTCTCCTCCAGGAGAGAAGCCATTGCCGGCGTCTTGCATGGAGGCCAAGAGGGAGCCCCAAGGAGCTTCCCCGTTTGTGTCCGGGCCTGGGCAATGGCCCCTTGCCTGCCCTAGTCAGAGGACAGAGAGACCCTCCAGGAGCAGCAGCTTGGGGACCCCCTACCCGTTTCTCTTTCTTCCTGTGTTTGTGAGTGTGCATTTCTCAGGAGGGCCTGCAAGTGGGATGTTTATGTAGACAGCATCAGCAGGGCCTGGGGGCAAATCCCACTTGGTCCTCAGACTCTGTGTGACTCAGAGCAAGTGGCTTCATCTCTTTGGGCCCCAGCTTCCTCACATCTGAGGAATGCGGATGAAATGAGAAGACAGGTGTAAAACGCTGAGAACGCGGAGGGGCACAGAGCTTCTCCATGGAGGGCCCACTGCGGTTCCTCTCGCCTCCAGAGCCTCACCCTTCCCCGTCTCTGCACACAGCCTGTCGTGCTTTGCTCTCGAAGCCGCCGGAGGCCACCTTGCAGTCCAGGGCTGGAGGAAGGCTGGGGTGAAGGGCACTGGGGACCGGCAGGAGTCAGCCTGGGGGCCCACTCCGGGGCACAGCCCAGGTGTGGCTTTACCCCAGGTCTTAGTGTCCCATCTGTGAGATGAGGACGATAGTGCCCACTTACGGGAACGTCTGACGGGAGGAGAGGGGAGTGACTGTCCTGGCCTGGCCCTCGGGGTGGTGTGAGGAGGGAGGGAGGAGGACGAGGAGGAAGAGGCACCAGAACAGCAATAAAGGGTTTATCTCTCATCCTCGGAGCGCCGTCTCCGCATCCTTCCCACCCAGACTTCATTTCCGGCCGTCACTCAGGGTGTCTGGCAGCTCAGGACGTGGTCTGTCTGCGTGGTGATGACGAGCCAGCCCTGGGGTCTGAGAGGAGGGGCAGGGGCTGGGGTCCAAGCCCCACTCTGCTCTGGGTGAGGGGACTTGGCGGGCCTCCGACATCACCTTCTCTGGGTCTCTGTTTTCCCATCTGTGCAGCGTGGGAGCCCCACTCTGCTCTGGGGCTCCGACATCACCTTCTCTGGGTCTCTGCTTTCCCATCTGTGCAGCGTGGGGTCAGTTCCTACTTGTGGAGGTCGGGGGAGGGGTCACTGTCCCTGGGTGGGTGGGGGTCAGCAATGCTGGGATCCTACACTGCATGGCACCCTAAGAGGCTTCAAGAATGCCCGCAGGGAGGAGGTCAAGGCGCTGGGCAGACCTCCTAAGGCCTCTGTGCCCTTGCTCGTCACCGGTGGGGAAGCAGTTCTGACAGAAGTGATTTGCCCAGGATGACAAGGCCCTTGGGTGGCGGAGCTGGGGTTTGAACCTGGGGGCACCTGGCCTGTGTGCTCAGCCACATTGAAGTTCCCCTTCTCTGGCCTCATTCATCCACGGCATTGGGATGAGACCCTTGGCAGAAAAGTGGGTTCATAAATGCTTCCTGACTCTATATCTGGACTCCCTAACCCTAGAGAGTGGGTGCTGTTATTATTCCCTTTGTGCAGCTAAGGAAGCTGAGGCCCAGAGAGGTTTGGACACATGCCCCAGGTCACACAGCTATTGATTCTTTGACTGTCCCGTAAGAGCTGAGGACGCGGAGGCGTCAGGGCCTCTCCTGGCCGTGGAGGGACTGCCTGTCTGCTCAGTGGCCCTGCCTCCTTCCCCAGGCAGCCCAGTGCCCCTCCCGGGTCATCCACAGTGATGGAAATGTAGAACACTCAAACCCTGTGCTCACGAGCGACTGGCGGCCCGGGCCCCTAGCAGCCCTGGCTTCTAGCCGCATGCACGCCCAGCAATCTCTGCCTTGCTTCCTCTGCTTCCCCGAGCTTCAGCCGCAGTGCACGAGAGGGCTCATCTCTGGGGCAGGGCCCCGCCGCAGTTCCCCCCGCTCCAAGGTCCCAGAAGGGACCCTTGCTGCTCATCCCAGGCCCTCCCGCCTCCTCCCTCGGGGGCCGGTGCTCTGTGTCTCAGGTCCTCGCGGAGCCTCTTGCACCCTTGCTCTTCAACCATCTATGGCTCCCACTGTCTGCAGGATGAAAGCCTGGCTCATTATACAGCACTCTTAAACTTCTTCCGCATCCTCTGGGGAGCCAGTTGAAATGCTGATTCTGGGTCAGCAGGCCCAGGGAGCCCTGAGCTTTGCCTTTCTGGGGGCGATCCCGGTAGGGCTGGTAATACTGATGCTGCTGGTCCTCAGCCCACACCCAGAGGAGCGGCTGTCACCAGCCTTTCGAGGTCTGGCTCCATCTTCTCCCGCCTGGTCTCTTCCTCCCTTGTCCCATGGCGCTGTGTTCTCGGCACCGTCCTTCCCATCCTCCACATTCAGGCTCAAAGACGCCTTCTTGGTGGACCCGCTCATCTCACCCCCAAACCTCTTCATCCTGAGAGGCATCTAGCTGCGCCTTCAAGAACAGACCTCTGGGACTTCCCTGGTGGCCCGGTGGTTGAGACTCGTTGCTCCCCATACAGGGGGCCCCAGGTTCGGTCCCTGGTCGGGGAGCTAGATCCCACGTACCGCAACTAAGACCCAGCGCAGCCAAATAAAATAAAAAATAAATACTGCATCTCTATGGTAAAGGAAGAACAAACAAAAAAGAAGCTTCTGAAAAAAAGAGCAGCCCTCTTAGGTGTACACCTGGCTCTGCCCTCACAGCTGGGCGACCTTGGGCAAGTCAGCTGACCTCTCTGTGCCAAATGTTCACGTAAACCCTGCCTTGTTCCAGAGCGGACCGACAGTTGCTTTCAGACCCACTTTTTGGGTGAGTGGAGGGAAGCGTGCTTGGTGGGCTGGCACGTGCAGGGACAGGGCCTGCACGTGCCAGCCTCTCTGGACCTGGCAGGGACAGGGCCAGGGGAAGGTGCTGGCCCTCGCTTGCGTCCTCGCTGGCTCCTCGCACAGCAGGCTCTCGGAGAATCGCTGCAAGGCAGCTCTCCCATAGCCCGTGGCGTGACCTTTCTGGCCGCTCCTCGTCCACGAGAGTAAATTCCAAAGGAGCCGCGCGTGAGAGAGAAACACGGCAAGGGTTCAGACCTGCAGTCTTAATCGCTCATTTAAATGCATGTGCTCGGAGAGCAAATATTTTCTTATGAAAGGGGGTGAATGGAACTCCACAGCCTTGGGCTGTAAGTCGGGGCAGGGGCGGGGGGCAGGAAGAGGATGAGGGTCTGTGAAGAGCTGTGTGCCTGGTGTGCCTTCCTGCCTGGTGTGCAGCTGGGCTGCTCCAAGGTGGCTCTCGGTGCCCTGGGGATTGTCAGGCTTTTCATCGAGGGCCTCACTGTGACGGCTGCAGGGCATCATCGATCACACGGAGAGCCCACAGCCCGTCTCCCAGCAAGCACCTCCCAGATCAGGTTTCTTCTCCGACCCGGTGCTCACCCTCCCTCCTATGGCTGAGACCTTGGCATCTCTGTTTGACCTTTGACCTCACCGCAGGCCCAAGGCACCCTGCACCCTGGGACGTACCAGAAGTCACCCAGACAGGAAGGCACCCTCGGGAGGTGGGCATCAGGCAAGGAACGTGACCTGTGGATCCAGGGGTGCAAGTGACCCCCACACACACTCAGAGGCCGGGTTTGTCCTGAAGGTGCCAATAGGGTGGGGCTGGCAGGAGCCGCCACGGGCAGCCCAGGGGTTGTGGGCTAGGCTCTGTGGTGGTCGTCCCCGCTGGGGAGAAACCTCAGATGAAGCCCCGGGTTCCCAGCCACGGGCTGCACCGCCCCATTTGCTGCAGGACCGGGGGCACTTGAGCCCCGTTGTCTCCGTGCTTCGGAGCGCTTCCAGGGAGCTGAGACCTTGTCCCCTCTCTCCCTGCTCATTCAGCTGGCTGCAACATGCCGTCCGTTGTCCAGGCTGTTGACACCCCGAGTCCCCATCCCCATCCTTCTGGCACCTCTGCGGTGTGTGGCTCTCTGCCAGTACCAGCGTTGGTGGGTGAGCAGAACCAGCTGGAGAGCTGGAGGGAGCCCCAGGTGTCAGTCAGGGTCGTCAGGGCCATCCTGAGCTGGTGCAGAGGAAGCAGCCAGGAGGGTGTCGGCCGAGGCCCAACGGGGGCTGGAGCTGTGACCAGCTGCCCCTGCCCATCAAGCCGGAACTTGCTCCTGGCTTGCTCTCTCTTCCCACATGGCTGGGGGATGCTCCGGCTAACAGGGTGCTGGGCTCACTTTCCCTAAGCCCCACCTTCGGGGAGAGGAGACGGAGGCCTGGGAGAGGAAGCTGGAAGGTCCGTGGAAGGGCCGGGGGCTCCGAGGGTGAGGGTTTCTACACTGAGACCTGCAGACACACCCTGGCCTTGTTCAACGCCTGCTTGTCCTCTGCCTTATGTCCTGGGAATCCCATGCAAGATTCCACTAGCATCTGCTACTTAAAAAAAAAAAGTTTGGCAGTGGGGGGGGGGGGTGTTGAGCCCCGTCCAGGAATCAGCCGTGACGACGGCTGTGTCCCCTTTAAGCAGAGGGCCGCCCGCTGCGGAGGGTGGACGCGTGCCCAGCCAGTGGGAGCCAGGAGCTCCCCTCCTACGGCCCCTCCCTGGGGAGGGCGAGGGAGGGAGCCGGTGGCACCGGGAGACAATAGCAGTCATGCTGTGTGGGTTCAGCCGGGAGACCCCTGGAGAGGCGGGTGAGTAACGGGCCGGCAGGAGGGGCGAGGGGGACTGAACCCAAGGAGTCCTCTGGAACCGCTGCCCAGAGAGGGGCCATGCCTGGGATGGCCACTCCCAGACCCCGCGCGGGAGGGTGGGCGGGGGCCGGTCGCCCGGCTGGTGGGCAGGTGGCAGGGCTGTCTGTCTGACCCAGCCTTGGGGGACCGAGTCTGCTGGGCTGTCCTGCCCCAGCGCTCTGGCGTCCAGTGTGCCCCAGGGGGGCACATCCCGCCCCATGTGCCCCGCGGGTGCCAGGGTGCTGTTGGAGAACTCCTGCCCTGGCTCACGGGGCCCCCAGCCTGCGGGGGGACTGGTGGGTGGGAAGGAGGCGGCGGGAGGCAGGTATCGCTCAGCTGTCGCACTCCTGGGTGGCCCCGGGGCTGGGACCCTGGGCGGGGCTCGGAGGCCACTAGCTCACCCTTCAGCCCGTGTCCTGAGCGGCCCCAGCGATGCCTTCCCATATTTGGCATACTCCTGGTGTCACTACCGTGCAATAGCTCCCAGGGTAGGGACTGTGGTCCCAGTGGGGAAGCTGAGGGTCAGAGGGGCCCTCGGCCGCCCCCAAGACCCACAGGGGCCGAGGTGGGCTTGGCACCCAGATCTGTCTTATAGCAGAACTCCCTGCACCGTGCTTCCAAGGGCCCAGGAATTGAGGCTCTTGCCTCCCCGCACCCTGCCCCCCGACATCGCAGGTGGCGGAGTTACCCCCAGGCCCCCAGATAATAATAATAATGCAAATAATAGTAGTAGCTGACAGCTGTTGAGATCGGACTCTGTGCCAGGTGCTTTTCAGCACTGTCTCTGTGCTTTTTCTCATGGTGTCCTCACACCACTGTACGTTCAGTACTGTTAATCTCCCCATTTTATAGTTGGGGAAACCGAGGCATGTTAAGTGTTAAGTGACTTGTCCGGGGCTACGGCCGGGATTTGACCCCCTGTGACCTGCCCTTGCCCCCTCCTGGCAACTCCAGCCCCTCTTGGCTTGGGCACGTCTGTCTTCTCGACATCAGGCCCAAGAAGTGGGGGTCACTTCGTCCTGCGTGGTCTGTGCCCTGAAGACCTCACCTGGGGCAACGCCGGGGAGACGTCTTCCCCCCTTCTCGGGATTGTGGTCTCTGCCCTCGACCTGCCTGACCTTAGCCCCAGGCTCCTCACTGGCCTCCTGGGCCTCCCCTCTCCCACCCCCTCCATGCTGCTGCGGGAGGGTTCTCTTTGCTAAGACTCAGATGTGATCACAGCTTCTTATCCTGGCATTCAAGGCCTTTCATGATCTCCCTGGCTTCTTTCTATCTAAATGGCTCCCTTGACACCCCTCCCTTATGCCTGCGGACCCCACCGTGGTCTCCTCCCCGGGTCACAGCGCTTCACGATCACCCCTGTCTCACTTGGTGTCAGCACTCAGGCGTCTTCTTGAAAGGAAAAGTCCCAAATGAGGCTTCAGGCACAGTGCGATCCAGGTGCTCAGTTAACATGATGAAGACCCCAGGTCTCTGCCTCTTTTCAGGGACCCCTAGTGCCTTTGAGGTTAAGGGTATTTCCAGCAAATATCCTAGGGCTGGTTCCCATGAACCCAGCTTGGATCACGTGACCACCCACTGGGCCTCTGGCCACATGGCCTCGCTGGAGCCTGGGGCCAAAGGCAGCCTCGGCATTTCTCAGAGCTGGCTGGGGCCCTGAGCGGGCAGGCTGTGCTCAGGCAGGCTCCTCAGGGAGAGCCGGGCTGGGACTTGGGGCCCGTGGGGTGCAGTGCCCAGGGCCCTTTCTCCTCCCCGATGGACTCTGCCAGCACCGGTCCTTCTTCAGGCCCATACCCTGTTGCTGCCGTCTTGGTGCTGGGAGCCTTGTTCACCTCACGAACCCCGAGCCCTGCAGGAAGGGGTGTGTCCCGGACTGGGGTGTGCAGTGAGGCTTGAAAGCAGATTTGGGCAGGAAGCCCCACGCCCCACGGTGTCCACTTCCCTCTGACTGCCGGCCGGCCACAAAGCGGACTTTGTCCCAGCTGGGAGGCTCAGACAGGGTGTGTGTGTGTCGGGGTGGTGGGAGGGTCCTTCTGCCACAGCCTGAGCTGCCCACTCCTCCAGGTGGTGGGGGCCCTCACCAGAACCACCCAGATCTTCCGGCAGGCCTGACCTCCTGCTTCTCAGCGGGGCCGTGGCCATGAGGGGGATCCCCAGGCGCCAGACCATGAAGGCCGAGGCCTCCAGACCCAGGGAGACTTGGGTTTGTGTCCTGCCTCTGCCTCTTCCTGACTCCATGACCTTGGACAACTCATTCCACCTCTTTGATCCCCATTCACCTAATCTGTAAGTGGGAATTGCGTTTCAAATGATTTACTGAGCATTTCCTGTGTGCCAGACTCTCCATACTGGAAAAAGCAGTGGACAGAAAGACAAAAAACTAGCCCCCCAGGACTGACATGATAGTGAGCTGGGGCAGATAGTAAAGATCACTAAGCTAAAAGGAAAAAAAAAAAAGCGAGGTCTGTCAGGGAAAGAAGGCCATGGGAAGTGCCGGAGGGGTGCGGGGTTCCGATGTAAATTCAAACAAGCTGCTTGGGGAAGATGAGAAGGTAAAGAGTCCACAAGTTCCTGAAGGAGGTGAGGAAGGGGCTTTGTGGATGTCGGGACAGGAGCATTCTGGCCAGAGGGAGCAGCCTGTGTGGAAGCCGGGCGTGGGTCGACCACTGCAGGGAGGGGAGCTGGCCCAGCACGGAGCTTAGCAGGCGAGGGCAGGGAGGCCCGGGTCCCTCAGTTGTGGGGAGATCTTCTGCTTTGATTCTCCCCTGGATGAATTGAGTCTTCCCTGCTCCTATTGGTGACCTGACCTGGGGGTCATGCACTCCGATACGGTGGGTTTCAGAGGGATGTGGGGCAGCACAGGTCCAGAAGGCCCCGGCCCCTCTTGAGCCTGTGCTCAGCCCCACACAATGCCGGGGTCATCGTGGTCCCCTAGAGGGGGAACATGAGCCAGAGCGTGGGCTCGGGGTCCAGTGCCGGGGACCCCACACGCCTTGTGGCAGGGAGATTGCGGGGCTGGCAACCTCTCTCGTCATGTCCAGCCTGTGGGTGCCCGAGCCCTAACAGGGGGCTCTTGGGGGCGGGCGCTGCCTCCCCAGGCACCCCGCTTCTGGGGTCCGTTGCCCTCGTGTTTGGCAGGAGAGGGCAGAGCTGGTGATTAAGGATCTGGTCTGCTGGGGGCCAGAAAGACCAGTTCCAGTCTGTCCTCTTGCAGCTCCCTGACTGAGTGGTCCCTCTGGGCTTCAGTCCCCTTGTCTGTAGAGGGGGATGCTTGCTAGCTCTCGGAGGAGTTAAACACATCAGTGCCCATCAAGAGCTTGGAGTGGGCCAGACACCGGGCTAATGGGCTCCGGTTTCCTTTGTCAGATTTTTTTTTTTCTCCCTCAGTCCTTGGCTCCAAGTGAAACAGGTGTCTGCCTTTTAAATCTATTAATAAATTTCTTTTTGTTTCCCTTAAAAACACGTGCTGAACAGAGCAAGGGTCACCCGTGGCTGAGCCGGTGATCTCTCCACAGCTTCTGGGGAGCCCTGTGAGCTGCGGGGTTGGGGCTGCCACTCTGAGGTCAGCCCGCAGCTGGCTTTGCCGCTCCTCCATCCTGCTGTCTGCCCTGGTGCAGCCCGCCGGGGCCAGAGGGCGATCGCTCGGTCGGTCAGGAGCGCCCAAAGGAGCCGAGGCTGCTGCCAGGAGGGCCGCAGGCATCACCCCCGAGTTGAGTCCCCACAGGACTGTCGTGGAGCGAGGGAGGAGGCAGGAGCAGCCCATGGCTAAGCGGTCTAGGAGCTGTGTGGCCTTAGGCGGTTTCCGTAACCTCTGTGCCTCGGTTTCCTCACTGATAGCGTAGGAAAGATCATGGCACCCACCCACCTGCGGATATGCACTCAGACATTCAGTCGTGTCCGACTCTTGGCGACCCCACGGACCGTAGCCCGCCAGGCCCCTCTGTCCTTGGGATTCTCCAGGCGAGGATACTGGAGTGGGTTGCCATGCCCTTCTCCAGGGGATCTTCCCGACCCAGGGATCGAACCTGCATCTCTTACATCTCCTACATCAGCAGGCAGGTTCTTTATTACAAGTGCCACCTGGGAAGTCCCATGTGAGGATAAAGTGGTAATAAGTTGCAGTTTCTTAGACTACGGCCTGGGTTCCAATCCTGGCCCTGCCCCTTTCCGTGGGAAGTCACCTAAGCTGTCTTGCCTCAGCCCACCACTCCCCACCCATCTGTAAAATGGGAATGGCGATTGTCCCACCTCAGAAGGTGATGAGGATACATGAGATAAAACTTGTGCAGCCTGGCACGTAATCAGTAGGAAGAGTTACCGTTATTAATAGGAAAATCTCTCTAATTTCCTATTAGGCCAGGGAGAGAGCTTAACATGCGTCCTGGCTCCGGGCACCGCATAGCCTCACTGATTCCTCCCACCAGCCCGCGAGGTAGGCACCAGCCCTGTGCCAAGACTTGGAGAGGCGAAGCGACATGTTCCAGACCCCTTAGCCAGTCGGCAGCAGGTTGAGACTCCAGAGTCCATCCTTCGCATCAAGCTGGCAATGCCTTCCGAGGTAGGGCCAAGCCAGCCAGGTTCGGCAGGTCACTTGGCAGGGAGCAAGCCACGTGTCACTCTGTGCGCTATTGTGGTTGGACCCAGAAGTGACTGGGAGCCCCCCTTCTCTCCATCGGCACTCGGGCCGGGCTGGCCCTGCTGGTGGCTTGCAGTCAAGCAGTCATTTTCTGTCCGACGCAAGCTGAACCTCCCACTTGGGCCTCGATTTCCCAGCGGCCCCTCTCAGATGCTGAGTGCTCCCTCCTCGAAGCCTGCAGAGCCAGAGGTCAGCCACGCCCCATCCACTGCCCCCCTGTCCAGCCCCACTGCCCCAGCCCCTCTCCCGCTTAGGCGGGACCCTGGCAAAGGCAGCCTGGCGGGGGGCTGACTTCCTTTCCCCTTTGTCAAAGCTCTATAGCTCCCTGGGGCCCCAGAGAAACAGAGATAATGAAGGCAAATTAGCACTGCTTTCAAGAGAAATGAAATAGAAAAGAAGCCCACCCACCCGGACTGCAGCCTGGGGCCTGGGGACCAAGTGTAAAGTCTGTGTTCCACCAGGCATCTCTCCCTCCTGCCCCTACGCACCCCCCCCCGCCTCCCACCGCTTGCCTAGCCCGTTTGCTGGATGGGTTGGCATCACTGCGGAAATGAATTTCTCTCTGAAGCGAGTTCTTACAGGACAGATTGACTGAAGGCAAAAGCTCATAATTGCCCATTGCTGGAAGGAGGAGACAGGGAAAAAAAAAAAAAAACAACCCAGATAAAAATATCTCTGTTTTTTATGCACGTTTCCAGCTGAAAATTGGTGGGAAAGATGTTTTTGAAAAGCCTTCATCTCTAAGCGTATAATTACCAGGTCCCGGAACAAAAGAGAGAGCGAGCCATAGAGAGCAGGCGTGTTCTCTGAGGGAGCAGGACTGGGGTCTGAGCCCTCTGAGGGTTTCCATAAATAAAATAATTCCCTCAAATTCTCCTGCCTGCGCTGGGGGGAGACACCCCCATTTCACAGAGAAATGGAGACTCGGGTCCCACGGTTAACTAGTAATTCTGGCCCTGCGTTGGTTTTTGCTGTAAATGCCGCCTGTTTCCCCCTGACCTGAGGGTGTTTGTGAAAGAGGGGGACGGTCCCCTCCGAGCAAGCCTCAGTGAGCATCGCAGCACCTTGTGGGTGCCTTTCTGAAGGTGGCAGGGGTCCGAGGGATCCAGAAGCCCCTTATCTGGCAGTCAGCTGTCCTGAGTGGCCTCAGCTTCCTGGAACTCATCAAGGCCACACCCTAAAACGCATGTGCTCTCCCTGAAGAAGACTCTCTCGGTCCTTGCTCATCCCCCGCTGACTCTTTCTCCGCACATAGTTGTCTGAGCCTCAGTTTGCGTCGCATGGTCAGATGCCTGACAGTTAACCTGAAGCCAGCAGACGCCCCCCCGCCGCCCCCGTCCCCATACCCGCCCGGCCTCAGCTGCGACAAGCGTGCCGGCACAGCCCAGTTGGTGCCATGTCGTTCCCTGGAGCAGAATTTGAATATTGGGATGAGGAAAGCGCAGAGAGGTCGTGTGGACAAACCACAGAGACACCCCAGGAAACGGATCCTCTGCCCCAGAATCAGCCGGAACCCGCTGCCGTTCCTCTCCACTCTTAGATTCTACGGCTCTGAATTTGGCAAACTTGACTCTCTGCTTTCTTGCCCTTAGGAGATCTCCCCCTGCCCCTGTCCCCAGACTCCCAAACTTGGAGCCAGCAAGCTTGAAGCGAAGTGAAAGTGTTTGTCTTTCAGTCGTGTCTGACTTTGCGACCCCGTGGACTGCAGCCCACCCGGCTCCTCTGTCCATGGGATTCTCCAGGCAAGAAGACTGGAGTGGGTTGCCCTGCCCTCCTCCCAGGCATCAAGCCCGCATCTCTCAAGTCTCCTGCATTAGGCAGGCACCCTGAGCGCCCGCTGGAAAGCAAGCTTACCTCAGGTCTTCCCGGGGCAGCCCAGGAGAGAAGGATTTTCCAGTGGCGGAATCTGATTTGCACGGAACAAGACATTTAATTCCAGAATTGCCCACATTGAAATATCAGAGATGTTCACTGTCATGCAGTTGATAGAACCCGGTCTTTTTAATTTGATTAGCTCAGAAACGTCTTGTTGAATCTAAATGAAGTGTGAAAGAGGGAACCGTAATACGAGGCATTATACTCAGTGGGGTGTTGCCTGAATCCGTGGCTGCGAATGTGAACACGGGGCCTGGGGTCGCGGGTGGTGAGCAAAGCTGCTGGGGGCTGACTCCAGGGGCCCTGGAAACGACTCTGGGCTTAACTGCGGTTTGATTTGTTACTTCCCACCTTCTGGCAAAGCCAAGGAAGCCTGTTCCCGGTCTGGAGAAACCGCTTCTCAGTGGTTAGAGCTGCAGGTGGTGAAGGGTCTCAGGCCTCCCTAGTCCTGGGTTTAGCCCTGACCCCAGGCTGAACGTGACCCGGACCCAGCCTGAGCTCCACCCTGGATCTAAAGCCCTGATTCTCAATTAGGGGCCGTGCGGGGCTCGGAAGGCAGTGTTGCTGGCCTAGAGGACAAGGGGGGTGTCTAGTCATCTTTGGCTGTGATGATGGCGTGGAATGCTGCTGCCCCCTAGTGGTTAGAGGGCAGGCATGCAGCCCGCCTGGCTCCTGTCTCCATGGGATTCTCCAGGCACCAAGACTGCAGTGGGTTGCCGTTCCCTTCTCCAGGGGATCTTCCTTGACCCCGGGATCGAACCCAGGTCTCCCGCATTGGCAGGCAGATTCTTTATCATCTGAGCCACCAGGGAAGCCCAACCATGGTACAGCATCCGGCAGAAAGAGTGTCAGTAGTGTTGAGGTTGAGAAACCTGCCATTGATTGAACCCTGTTGCTTGCCTCTGACTGAGCCCGGAGCCCTGGCCAGGCTGTGTCCTGATCTTGGCCCTGGTTGACCCCATCTCTGGCTGAGTGCTAACCTGGGCCTCTCCTTCGTCAAAAAGACGTGGCTGGGATGGGATGGGACACTTCTGCCGCTGCCCCAGCCGGTCATCCCCTCTTCTGAAGTGTGGGAAGGGGGACGGTCCTGTGAGTGAGGCCTTGCGGAGGCCAGGGGGCCGGGGAGGGAGTGGCCTTCCCGCAGCTGGTGAGTGGTGAAGGGGGGTGGCGCAGAGGGGGCTCCTGAGGGGCAGGTGGGGCGTGTGCAGACCTGGGTGAAGCCTGTGTGTCAGTCGTGTCCAGCTCTTTGCAGCCCCGTGGACTGTAGCCCGCCAGGCTCCTCCGTCCCTGGGGATTCTCCAGGCAAGAATACTGGAGTGGGCTGCCGCTTCCTACTCCGGGGGATCTTCCTGACCCGGGACCGAATGTGCATCTCTTGTGTCTCCTGCACTGGCAGGCGGGTTCTTTAGCAAAAGCCTGGGGGTTTGTACAGGTGCCTGGAGGTTGGGGGTGGGTGGCCCCAGGGGCAGTATGGGAGAGGCACCCTGCTTGAGGGTTTACCAGTTGACCTGACCCGGCTCTGTGCAGGACTGGGAAGGGACTTGGAGAGGGAATAAAGAACCTGGTCCAGGGAACCTGGAGCATGGGGTGGGCTGGACCATGGAGCCCGGCGTCCAGCTTTTTGCAGAAGCTGCCTTGGCCGAGGGCTGTGTGACCGTGGGCACAAGTCGTCCCTCTCTGAGCCTCAGCTTCCTTCTCTGCAAGTGGAATGATGGCTGTAGAGATGGCGAGTCGCTGCGTGGCAGAGAATCGCCCAGACTATGGTGGGCTCCCCAAAGCATGTCACTTGAGAGAAGAGACAGCGTTGCCCTTGTGGGGAGAAGCCATGAGGCTCCCCCAGCGCGTCCTGGGCGGGGCTGGGGGCAGGAAGGAACCCCTCAGGGCCGCATCCACCGAGCAGAAGCTTGCTGAGGCGGGAGGGGTCCGTCCGATGGGAATGACAGCGCAGCTCAGGGCCTTCCCTCTGTTTGCCGCCTGCAGACAATGGGCCTTACACCAAAGGAGGCCAGGACGCTGCAGCGGCCGCCGGGGCCCTGGCGTGCCGCCGGCAGAGCATCCCAGGTAAACAGCCTCCCGCCTTCCCCTTCCTCCCTGGAGGCGCAGACAGCTCCGGGCAGGGGTCAGACCGCCTCAGCTCTGCCGCTGACTCACCCGGTGGCCTTGTTGTCGTTCAGTCGCTCCGTCGTGTCCGACTCTTTGGTGTCCCCTGGACTGAACCACGCCAGGTTCCCCTGTCCTTCACCGCCTCCCGGAGCTTGCTCAGACTCACGTCCATTGAGTCGGTGATGCCATCCAACCAGCTCATCCTCTGTCATCCCCTTCTCCTCCCGCCCTCAATCTTTCCCAGCATCAGGGTCTTTTCCAATGAGTTGGCTCTGTGACCTCAGACTAGTCCCTTAGCCTCTCTGATCCATAAAAAGGAGATGATTTCACCCAGCATCAAGCAGCCTCGTGCACTGCTTACCCAGCATTCGTTTTGTTTGTCCTGGAGCCGGGGGCTCAGGATTTGCCCCATGCTGCCCGCTCACCCCCTCTCTGTTGGCAGAGGAGTTCCGAGGGGTCACCACGGTGGAGCTGACCAAGAAGGAGGGCAGCACGCTGGGCCTGACCATCTCGGGGGGCACCGACAAGGATGGGAAGCCCAGGGTCTCCAACCTGAGGCCTGGGGGACTTGCGGCCAGGTGAGAAGCCTGGGCTCGGTGGGTAGGAGGCGGGCAGGAAGGGGGCCGGCCGGAGGGGAGGGGGCCCTGGGGCCTCTGCAGAGCAGTAAGAGCTGGATGTCTGTGGAGGAAGGGCTGGAGGCCGCTTCATTCCCTTTACTCTGGAGCCAACACGACCCCAGCACGGGCCCTCCAGGCCTTTTCACACACGGATCCCTCTGCCCAGAAGGCCCCTTCCCTAGACACCCTCCTCCTCTCGTTGTGTTTCCGACTCTGTGCAACCCCATGGACTGCAGCCCACCAGGCTCCTCTGTTCATGGGACTCTCCAGGCAAAGACACTGGAGTGGGTTGCTATGCCCTCCGCCAGGGCCCCCCCCCCCCCCCCANTTTTCACACACGGATCCCTCTGCCCAGAAGGCCCCTTCCCTAGACACCCTCCTCCTCTCGTTGTGTTTCCGACTCTGTGCAACCCCATGGACTGCAGCCCACCAGGCTCCTCTGTTCATGGGACTCTCCAGGCAAAGACACTGGAGTGGGTTGCTATGCCCTCCGCCAGGGCCCCCCCCCCCGACCCAGGGACCGAACCCGGGTCTCTTACACAGGCAGGCAGATTCTTTACCGCTGAGCCACCGGGGAAGCCCAGAGACCCTCCTGGCAAATTCCTATTCCTCCCTCCTCACTGCCTCTGGGAAGCCCCCGCAAGGCCCCAGGCTGAAGTGCCCCTCTGCTTGGCTGGCACTTCCGCACACACTGCCTGCATTTTCTTACTATTTACTTTACCTCGGGGGCTCCCTGGACCGTGGAAGTGAAGTCGCTCAGTCGTATCCAACTCTTTGTGACCCCATGGACTATACAGTCCATGGAAATCTCCAGGCCAGAGTACTGGAGTGGGTAGCCTTGCCCTTCTCCAGGGGGTCTTCCCAACCCAGGGATCGAACCCAGGTCTCCCACATTGCAGGAGGATTCTTTACCTGCCGAGTCCCAAGGGAAGGAAGAATACTGGAGTGGGTAGCCTATCCCTTTTCCAGCAGATCTTCCCGACCCAGGAATCGAGCCAGGGTCTCCTGCATTGCAGGCAGATTCAGGTCCATGAAACCTAGGAGTTAGCCTCTGTATTACTGCCCCTCTGGGCCCAGGAAGAGCATTAAGGAATAGCAGGCACTGACACTCTGGGCTCTCTGCAGAGCTCTAACTGTGGGGGTGACGCCCCGCAGGAGGGAAAGCAGGCAGGCCAGCATCGGTGGGGCGGGGAGAAGGCCAGGCCTGGGTGTCCCCCAGATCTAGGGTAGGATCTGCACTCTCCTCCTCACCCGCCATGTGGCCCCGGACCAGGCCTGCCCTCTCCGAGCCTCAGTTTACACACCTGTAAGATGGGGCCGCAGAGACCCCCGGGACTCGGTGGGTGGGGAGGATGTGAACTCCAGCGTGTGTCAGCGGGCGCGTGCGCTGGCCTCCTCTCTCCCAGGAGTGACCTTCTGAATGTGGGTGACTACATCCGGTCAGTGAACGGGATCCACCTGACCAGGCTCCGCCACGATGAGATCATCACCCTGCTGAAGAACGTGGGCGAGCGCGTGGTGCTGGAGGTGGAGTTTGAGCTGCCCCCGCCCGGTGGGTGCCCTCGAGCCGGGAACCCCCTCCACTGCCTTGGTCGCGGGGGGACGCGGCTGCCTGCCCGCCAGCACCTGGGTGGGCGGGACCTGGGGGCTGGCCACAGACCTCCGGGCCGCGCCCCGGGCTTTGCTGCCAATGCAGTGCGCTGTCACCAGGAGGTGGCGGGCCTGTTGGTAACTCCCTTATCAACGTGCGTCCTTGGTTTCCAGAAGCTTCTCCTTTGTGGGGGAAGGTTTCAGGGATGTCGCTGAGTACATCGGTCCCTGCCCTTCCCGGGCTGCACCAAGTACAGTGGCCTGGGGTGTTTTAGCTCAACTCTGAATTTCCAAAGTTGGTCTGAAGTCTTGAAGTCTAAGTCAGTCAGTCAGTCAGTCAGTTCAGTCGCTCAGTCGTGTCCGACTCTCTGCGACCCCATGAATCGCAGCACGCCAGGCCTCCCTGTCCATCACCATCTCCCGGAGTTCACTCAGACTCACGTCCATCGAGTCCGTGATGCCATCCAGCCATCTCATCCTCGTAACTGTCTGGAATTGAGCTCGGGCCTAAGACTGCCAGCCCTGGACTCAAGCTTGAGTTCTGCCCTTGTTCTCTCTGAGAGCCCAGGCCAGCCCTCTCCCCGCTCTAAGTGGAGGACTGAGTGGGCTTCACGGGGAGGGTGCCTCTAAGCCTCACTTGTCCTGCCTGTCAAATGGGGTTGGGGGGAGTTGGCCTTTCCTGTAGTGTCTGTGACTGGTGACCCGCCTGTCCTGGAACGAACTCTGGGGACAGCTGCCAGCTTGGTGATGCGACCGAAGGACTCAGGAGGGTCTCCACTTCTCCCCAGCCCCCGAGAACAACCCAGGGATCGTTTCAAAGACAGTGGATGTCTCCCTCTACAAGGAGGGCAATAGCTTTGGCTTTGTCCTCAGAGGTCAGTGTAAGAGCCACCTTTGAGGTCAAGGGACGGGAAGGCTAATGCCAATTCTATGTGTTTTGCTTTGCTCTGATGAATTATAATATATTTATATTTAAATTTAGATAAATATGTATTTAAATTTAAATAAGTATATATTTATGCGACTATATATTTGTTTAATTTGCATTAATATTTAAATATATATTTATATTTAAATAAATTTATATATTTATGTTATGAATAACTTATATTTTATAATTATATATGACTATATAAATATATTTATATATATTTATAAATGTATGTTTAATATATCTTTGTAATATATATCTATATTATATTTATCTAATATAATGCATATTTTCATTATAACGTATTTATATAATTATGTATAAAATATGTTTATATTTATATATTTATATATATTTATATATTTATATATATATAAATATATTTATATATTTATTTGTATTTATATTTATATAAATATATTTATGTTTATATAATCTTCCTTCTGACCTTTAAGAGCCCAGGATCGTTGAATCAAATATTAGATGGAAAACTTGGCCAACCAATAAAGTGTGCATGATTGAGGAAGTGAAAGGGAAAAGTTGTAACAGAAGGTGAAGTTCGGAGCTGCCTAGCAACCAGGGAAAAAAGGGAAAGCAGATGAGACTGCAGGAGAGAAAGCAAGCTGTTTAACCGAGAGAGGACTTTGGTTCTGTTCCCTACTTTCCACCCCACCTCTGGATGGGACTTAGAGCTCATGTCTCATAGGAGGGGCAGGGAATAGCAGGTACAGAGTCCTCTAGCAGAGCAGGGAAGAGCAGTACAGAGTCCTCGAGCAGAGGGGATGAAGGAAGCCTGCTTAAAGTCTGGATTGGGGCCTCTGGGCACCAGGCAGCGGTGGGTGGATGACTGCCATCTCTTGTCAAATTCTGTCCAGGAGGTGCCCATGAAGACGGGCACAAGTCCCGCCCGCTTGTCCTGACCTACGTGCGGCCCGGCGGCCCTGCCGACAGGTGAGTCTGAGCTGGGGGGAGCTTACAGCCTCAGCCTGCACTGCCCTCGCCCAGCTCCCCGGACGAAGGTGGAGGGGACATCAGGCAGAGTCTGCTAGGAGCAAACTGAGGTCCAGATGGCGGGGACACCCCTGCCTAGCATCACTCAGTGGCTTGTTGGTGGAGCCAGCCCTAAATCCCAAATGAGGGGGGGTCCTGAGCTCTTTCTTCCCCAAGAGCCTGCTGTCGGCAGGGTGGAGAGCTTTGGTGTAGTGTTGTTGCCTCTTCCCTGGCCTTCATTTTCCCATCTGTGGAATGGGCCAATAGTGGAGCCCCGCAGAGCTGATGCGAGGGATGTGGGGCTTGGTGACGGGTGTCACTGTGGCCCTCCGTGGCACAACCTCCCCAGTCCTGGCCGCACTGCCGGCTGGCCCTGCCCGGGGCCTGCTCAGAAGCTCCAGGAGGAGTGAAGGTGAGGGAGGAACATGCCCAGCTCCCAGCTCCTGGCCCTCCGACCTCCCGAAGGGCGATCCCTGGCCATTTTAAGAAAAGCCTGCAATGGCCTCGTCAGAAATCTAAACCCGTCCTTGGGGCCTGTGACGAGCTATTCATAGAACCACTCAAAATAGTCTTGGCCACCTGTTGGGGCAGGCATTCCAGAACTGGGATATGACCCAGGCCGAGGCGAACCCCCTCAGGCCGTTCCCCTGGGACCCAGCGGAATTCCTTCCCAGGCATGTTTGTCACCAGGCCAGAGTAACTGCTGAGACCCAGGGAGGGGGCCCTGGGCGGGGGCCCTGGGCGGGGGCCCTGTGTGCAGGCAGCTCCAAGCCTCCAGACGGCCCATCCCTGGTGCTGGGCAGCCCTGGCAGGGCTGGGACCCCGGTAAGGCCCTGGAGGTGACCTCAAAGGGCCTTTCCAGCTCAGCTGCTGGAGGACTGACCTGGGACTGTGAATTTATTAGGCACTAATTGGTGCTGGGAAAGAATGGAGACGGGAGGAGAAGGGGGCGACAGAGGATGAGGTGGCTGGACGGCATCACTGACTCTGTGGACATGAGTTTGGGAAGACTCTGGGAGCTGGTGATGGACAGGGAGGCCTGGCTTGCTGCAGTCCATGGGGTCGCAAAGAGTCAGACAGGACTGAGTGACTGAACTGACCTGAGCTGAATCGGGGCGGGGATGTCGCTGCCCCAGGACTGAGTGACTGAACTGACCTGAGCTGAATCGGGGCGGGGGGTGTCGCTGCTGACCCGACCTCCATCAGTTCTTCGGCCCCTTCCACGTGCCCTCCCTGGTTTGTTGGCTCAGGCGTGCCGTCCCTCATCCGTTCTGCCCCCGTCTCCTTCCTCCGCTCCCTGCCCTCCCTCTGTTCTCTCACTCGCTGGACGAGGCGGCGTGACCCGGCCCTTCCCCGCAGGGAGGGCTCCTTGAAGGTGGGGGACAGACTGCTCAGCGTTGACGGGATCCCGCTGCAGGGGGCCAGCCACGCCACTGCCCTGGCCACGCTGCGGCAGTGCAGCCACGAGGCGCTCTTCCAGGTGGAGTACGACGTGGCCATCCCGGGTGAGTTGGGGCCTGACGGCTCGGACTGCAGCGAGAAGAGGCCCCGGGGTGGAGGGCAAGGAGTAGGGGGTACACATCCCCATCTCTGCAAGGGCTGTGTGACCCTGGCCCAATCGCAGCCTCTCTGGACCCCTCTGGGGGGTATCCGCTCTGGCCAGGCGCTGGGGATCCATCTGAGAACAACACAGATGAGGTCTCTGTTCCCATGGGGCTGACATTCTGGTGGGGAGAAATGGACCATGGACGGGATAAGTCACATACAGAGTGTGTCAGAGGATGATAAGTGTGCAAAAAAAAAAAAAAAATCAGGGAGAGAGATGGGGAAGGCTGGGGGATGCCCTGTAACCTGCAGCCGTGCAGGTGGGTGAACAGTGATGGTGGCTGGACCAGGGGCAGAGCAGGGGTGTAGACAGGAGTTAGATCTGGGAAAGATGATGAAGCTCCGCTGGCCTGCTTTGCTGAGGTTTCGACACGTGGTTGGGAAAGAGTGGAAAGAGCCGGGTTTTGTTTTCCAGCCACTGGGCAGGTAGGTGCATGGAGTGCTGTTTTCTGAGATGGGGACGGCTCAGAGTGAAACCCCACAGTTGAGTGTATACAGGAGGCTCCTGATGTTTGAGTGCTAAGCCGCTGCCATCATGGCTGACTCTTTGTGACCCCATGGACTGTAGCCGCCAGGCTCCTCTGTCCATGGGATTCTCCAGGCAAGAATACTGGAGTGGGTTGTCACTCCCTCCCTCCTCCAGGGGATCTTCCCGACCCAGGGATCAAACCCGCGTCTCTTCATGTCTCCTGCACTGGCAGGCAGATTCTTTACCACTAGCACCATCTGGGAGGCCCAGGCTCTCAATACATGTGAGCAAATTAGTACTGTTCAGCAAAGCCTTGGGCTCAGAGCCTCTCTGAAACCTGAATTCCTGCCCCTCCTCTGCTGCTGAGTGGCCATGTGAACTTGGACGAGGCCTTTGCCTCCAGGCGCCTCAGTTTTCTTATCTGTGAAGTGGATGCAGTGATCCCTCCCGGGCAGTGAGGATTAAGCTGAGACAGAGGAAGGTGCTCAATATTTTTATTTGCATCTCAAACTCCTCTTTCCTTCCACGTACCAGACACTGTGGCGAACGCTTCGGGGCCCTTGATAGTGGAAATCACCAAGACGCCAGGGTCAGCCTTGGGGATCTCGCTCACCACCGGCTCCCACCGGAACAAGCCGGTCATCACCATCGACCGCATCAAGCCGGCCAGCGTGGTGGACAGGTGGGGCACCTGCTGGGAGCTGCCGTGGTGTGTGTTGGGGGGGGTGAAGGGGTAGAGTCGTCTGGAGATGTCTGGCTGTACCCTTTCCCCTTTGCTCCCCGACCCGGCCAGGAGCGGGGCCCTGCATGCCGGAGACCACATCCTGTCCATCGACGGTACCAGCACTGAACACTGCTCGCTGCTTGAAGCCACCAAGCTCCTGGCCAGCGTGTCGGAGAAAGTGCGACTGGAGATCCTGCCTGCGCCCCAGAGCCGGCGGCCCCTCAAGCCCTCAGAGGCAGGTGAGTCCCCTGCAGACCTCAGGGCTCAACCCTGAGGGCTAAGGGGCAGGCTAGCATTTAGCAGAACAAATGTCCTGTCCCACAAGGACGCTCAAAGTGTCCAGTGCAACAGCTAAGGGTGGGGAGGTAGGGCAGATAAATAACTTAGGTGTTTCAATGGCAGCCACTCCAGTGCTCTTGCCTGGAAAATCCCATGGATGGAGGAGCCTGGTGGGCCACAGTCCCTGAGGTCACAAAGAGTCAGACAGGACTGAACACCGAACACTTTCACACTTTCTGATCTGACAGTTTGCCGGCGTGGATACCCCCAAAGCTAGTTCCATCACTGGTCGCATTAATAAAAGTATGAGGGCTGGAACAAGGGAGGGGATAGTCCTTCTGTGCCCTGTGCTACTCAGGATTTGGACCCGTGGGCTCACCTCAGGGCCCTCAGCAGGTCCAGAGGAGGCAGCCAAGCAGTCAGGAGGGCCTAGAGCCACCCCTCTGAGTCCCTCAGATGTCCCGGCATCTGTTCTCCCTCCCCCTGCTGTGCTGCTGGGGCTTCCCAGGGGTCATCTGGGTACATGCCCGTGACACGTCTACGAGATCAGTACAGAGGCTCTGAGGGTCTGAGCAGTGCAGGTCCTTCTGAGGACACTTGGCTGCCGACAGTCCCCTTGGCTCTCCCTAAATAAACGTCTGCCAAGCCCATGTGTTAACCCCTCTTATCCTCCCAGCTTCCCTAGGAGGTAGCCGCCTTGTCCCATTTTACAGTTATGACAACGAGGCACAGGGCAGGGCTCAGGGACTTGTCCCAGTCCCACAGCTGGTTAGTGATGGAGCCAGGATTGGACTCAGCTCCTGGACCCAGAGTCGGCCCAGGGAGGCAGAATCAATGGGCTGAGATCACAGGAACCTTGTCCGTCTATCCAAGAGCATGCCGCCCCAGGCTGGACATCCCCCCACCCACTCCCCGCAAAGTCCTGCAGCGGAGGGAAGAGCCAGAATGGGGTCTGGACTGCGGGGAGGAGGACTAGGTTGGGGAACTGAGAAAGGCAGGGTCTGTGGGCTCCCCTGGGAAGCAGATGCTTAGCTGGAGTCAAGAGTTCACTGAAGTCGAGGCCTGTGAAAGGTTGAGGGGGGACAGCCTTAGACTGCGATGCGGGTCCTTGCAAGCCTGGGCCAATCCAACAGGGACCCACGTGGCCCCTGAGAGCCCAGCGTGGGGCAGAAATGCCCGGCCCTGGTGGCCTGCTTGCCCAGCTCCAGGCCAAGGCTGCCCAGGCTATACAGCATGACCGCAGTCCCTGGAGGTGCCCCAGCTGGTCACTGTCTGCCAGCTGCACTCCTTGGAGCTGGTCAGCCGGTTGGCCTGGTTCACATCCTGCTCCTCCAGCCCTCCCAGCTGTGGGCTGGTGGGCTCTCCCTCTTGGATCCCTGCTTCTCAGGCTGCTGCGTAGCTGAGCCCTGAGCACAGGGCCCGGCACACAGTGGGCGTCCGTGACGTGTGGGCGAATTCTGGAATGCCCAACCTGGCTCGGAAACTCCAGACCTTCTGTTCCCGCTCTCCTCCCCTCGCTGGGCAGATGGAGCTCATCCTCCAGGGGTGTGGAGTCCAGACCCGCCCAGCCCCTAACGCCTGTCTCTCCTCTTCCTCCGCCGCAGTGAAGGTGCAGAGGAGCGAGCAGGCGCATCACTGGGACCCCTGCGTGCCCTCCTGCCACAGCCCCCGGCCCGGCCGCTGCAGGACGCCCACCTGGGCCGGCCCTGCCGGCCAGGACCAGAGCCACTGTAAAGTGCCCTCCTCGCGTCACTCTCCTCTGTCCCTGGGGAGGGGCTGGAGCCTGTTTTATAGGGAAGGAAGCCGAGACTCAGAGAAGTGAGGGGCCCCTGTGTGGCAGCTGGGTTTCACCAGGTCTGTGAAAACCTGTAAGCTTGGAGGCCCAGAGAGGGAGAGGGGGTCTGAGATCACATAGTGAGCGTGGTGGCGGTGGGGGGCGGGCGAGGCGCCCCTGTGTCTCCCTGGGGCGGGGTGGAGGGCTCTGCTGGGCTCACGGGTCTGTGCTCTCATCTCCCCAGCCTTGTCCTCATCTCCCTTCTCCTCGCCAACCGTGAACCATGCCTTTTCCTGCACCAACCCCAGCACCCTCCCTCGTGGATCCCAGCCCATGAGCCCCCGGACCACAATGGGGCGGAGGCGGCCGCGGAGAAGGGAACACAAGAGCTCACGTAAGCCGTGGTCTCTTCTCTCCCCTCTGGGCTGCCACTATGCCTGAGGGAGAGATTTGCCAAAGTGTGGGGTATCCGGGGCAGGGCCGGGGGTGGGGCGGCGGCATTACATAGAATGTGGCACACCAGGTTGCTGCGGATGGTTGGGCAGCTTGCACACTGCACAAGGGCTCTCCTGAGGAGTGACAGTGAATGTGCACACTTTGTCTTGTATTTTTGTTATGAAAAATTCCCAGCAGGTGCTCAGTCATGTCTGACTCTTTGCCACCAAGCAAATTCTCCAGGCCAGACTACTGGAGTGGGTAGCCTTTCCTTTCTCCAGGGGATCTTCCCAACCCAGGGATCAAACCCAGGTCTCCTGCATNACTTTGTCTTGTATTTTTGTTATGAAAAATTCCCAGCAGGTGCTCAGTCATGTCTGACTCTTTGCCACCAAGCAAATTCTCCAGGCCAGACTACTGGAGTGGGTAGCCTTTCCTTTCTCCAGGGGATCTTCCCAACCCAGGGATCAAACCCAGGTCTCCTGCATTGCAGGTGGATTCTTTACCAGCTGAGACAGAAGGGAAGCCTTTATTATGAAAAATTCCCAGCCGGTGGTGGCAAAGTGTCTGAAAAAGACTGCCTTTTTCAGATTTGTGGGAAGGTCTCAGAGTAACTTCCTCTCATTTTTCTCTCCTTCAACCCTCTGATCCGTTCCAGGGGGTGGTGTTACTTTGTCTTTACCACCTTTCCGACATTTATTAATTTTCCCTGAGACAGTGACACAACAGGCCTGAGACTAGCCATCCAGAATATAGTAATTTTTAGTTTTATTAGGTATATATTTCTACTCAACTTGTGCTTATTGACACTTCTCTTTATTTGTGATCACTATATGTAGTTCCTTTTGAAATGAAGGTATTTAAGTATTTTTTTATTTAAAAATTAAAAAAAATTATTTAGTTTTTATTTATTTGGCTGCACTGGGTCTTAGCTTCAGCACACGGGATCTTCTGTTGTGGCACACAGATCCTCTCTCTAGTTGTGGTGGGTGGGCTCAGCAGTTGTGGTACACAGACCCTGTAGCTCTGCAGCATGTGGGGTCTTGGTTCCCTGATCAAGGATTGAACCCTTGTCCCTTGCATCACAAGGCAGACTCTTAACCACTGGACCACCAGGGAAGTCCCTTAAGTGTCTTTTAAAATGAATAGTAATGAACAATAATGTGGAAGTAGCAAAAAGTCATAAGATTGCCCAGAATTTTTTTCTTTCATATTTATTTNTGGGCTCTTGGTTCCCTGATCAAGGATTGAACCCTTGTCCCTTGCATCACAAGGCAGACTCTTAACCACTGGACCACCAGGGAAGTCCCTTAAGTGTCTTTTAAAATGAATAGCAATGAACAATAATGTGGAAGTAGCAAAAAGTCATAAGATTGCCCAGAATTTTTTTCTTTCATATTTATTTGGCTGCTCCAGGTCTTAGTTGCACCATGCGGGATCCAGTTCCCTGACCAGCGATCAAACCCAGGCCCCTTGCATTGAAAGTGCTGAGTCTTAGCCATTGGACCACAAGGGGAAGTCCAGGGCCCTGAATTTTGAAATCTGGCCTGGGAAGAATCTTTCCTTTGTTGACGTAGAGAGTGTTCCTAGCCTTCTTCCATGTGAATTGCAGAGGCCTCCAGGAAGAATGGAGTGTCAAACTGGGCCACTTAGGATTCAGCCAAGTGAGGGAAGAGAGAAATATAAGTCAGTTTGGCACTGAAAGGCACTAAACATGGTTATGAGCTTCCTGGCAGCAAAGGCGAAAAGAGAAACAGAATTCAGAGTCAGGTAATAGATAAAATACAACTTTCAGTTCAGTTCAGTTCAGCTTAGGCGCTCAGTCTTGTCCGACTCTGTGCGACCCCATCAACCGCAGCACGCCAGGCCTCCTTGTCCATCACCAACTCCCGGAGTTCACTCAAACTCATGTCCATCGAGTCGGTGATGCCATCCAGCCATGTCATCCTCTGTCGTCCCCTTCTCCTCCTGCCCCCGATCCCTCCCAACATCAGAGTCTATTCCAATGAGTCAACTCTGCATGAGGTGGCCAAAGTACTGGAGTTTCAGCTTTAGCATCATTCCTTCCAAAGAACACCCAGGGCTGATCTCCTTTAGAATGGACTGGTTGGATCTCCTTGCAGTCCAACTTTACCAACCACCATTGTCACCCACTGAAGCAGCCAGTATGTAGGTGAAAAGATTCAGAAATATTTTTCACAGGCAGGAGCTTATGGAGCTTGGAGATTCTTGGGACCCCCTTACTTGTCTCCTTCCTTGATGATAATGATTAATTAGTTGAATAAAAATTTTTGAACACTTCCAGTATTCCAGATACCATTTTTATCATTGGAGATATAATAGTGAAAAAAATAATGAATAGAAATATAATAACACAATATATCCAACAATAAAGTAAGTTACACATATTATAATGTGTGATATATAATAGCATAAGACTCATTGGAAAAGACTCTGATACTGAGAGGGATTGGGGGCAGGAGGAGAAGGGGACGACAGAGGATGAGATGGCTGGATGGCATCATTGACTCAATGGACGTGAGTTTGAGTGAACTCCGGGAGTTGGTGATGGACAGGGAGGCCTGGCGTGCTGCGATTCATGGGGTCGCACAAAGTCGGACACGACTGAGCGACTGAACTGAACTGAACTGAACTGAAGGAAATAATATATAAAGACACAATGGTATAGCTAATAGAATGACATATAAGTTTTATTTAATAAATGATATCCAATATCCATATTAATAATACAAATGTATTTTATATGTGGAATATAAAATAGAATGTTAAATAATATATTAAATAGTTAAACATGGAGTTATATGACACAGAAATTCCACTCTTAAGTAAATACCCAGGAGAAATGAAAACAAATGTCATATTCACTCCAAAACATATTTATGAATGTTTATACAGTGTAATTCATAATATCCAAAAGGTGGAAATAACCCAGATGTCCATCGATGGATGAATTTTTAAAATGTGATATCATCACACAGTGGGATATTAGCCTCAAGAAGGAAGACATTTTGATCTGTGCTACATGGATGAATCCTGAAAACATCCTAAAAGGAAACTATACACAAAAAGCCATTTATAGTATGATTCCATTGCTATGAAATGTCCAGAACAGACAAATCTATAGACATAGAAAGTATGCTTAGGCTGGGAGAGACGGGAGGATTTGAGTGACAAATGGAAACAGGGTTTCTTTGAGGGATTGAAAATGTTCTAAAATTAATTGAGGGGATGGTTGTACAACTTGAATATACTAAATAATCAATATATTTACCAAAACCCATTGAATTGTACATTCTGTGGGTGAATACTATGGAAGCTGAACTATATCTCAATAAAGCTGTTGTCCCAAAAAGGCATAATATATATACTGTCGCATCTAATAGTGATATAACGTGATATTTGATATATGATACAATAATAAAATAAGTTGAAGTATAACATCACACGGGGCTTGCATGGTGGCTCAGCGGTAAAGAATCCACCTGCTAATACAGGAGACACGGGTTTGATCTTTGGGTCGGGAAGATCCCTGGAGAAGGGCATGGCAAGCCATTCCAGTATTGTTGCCTGGGAAATCCCATGGACACAGGAGCCTGGCGGGCTACAGCCCGTGGAGTTGCCAGGAGTAGGACGCGACTTAGCGACTGATCACGGCATAACATCACACATCACAGGACGTCGTATCACGGACCCTCAGAGCCTGTTTTGCAACATGGCATTCCAGGAGCTGTCTTCCTGGATCCTGGGCGCAGCTCTGCCAGGTGGAGCCCGTGACCCCGAAGTTCAGAATGGGCCGCGACTTGGCCCCGCCCCGGGGCGGGGCGGGCCTCCCGCTCACGCGCCCTCTCTGACTCCAGGTGGTCCGGCCGAGGGTGGGTGGGCTCCGGCAGGAAGTAACCCCCGGGGACAGTGCCCTGAGTGCCGTGCCCGCCTGCCCCGCAGTGTCGCTGGCCTCCAGCACGGTGGGGCCAGGCGGCCAGATTGTGCACACGGAGACCACGGAGGTCGTGCTCTGCGGAGACCCCCTCAGCGGCTTCGGCCTCCAGCTCCAGGGCGGCATCTTCGCCACCGAGACCTTGTCCTCCCCACCCCTCGTGCGTTTCATTGAGCCTGACAGCCCGGCGGAGAGGTGAGCCTACTGCCCCCTCCCCGTGGGGCTGCCACTATCCGATTCGGGGGTGGACAGCGGGGAAGTCCGGTCACATGCTTAGCCTGGCTGCACAGGTGTGTCTCACCACCCCTCACGGTCCACCCCGAGGCCGGCCCCGTTTTGTAGGCGAGGGGTCTGAGGCTTAGAGAAGCTGATTCACCTGCCCAGGGTCACACAGCTTGGGAGTGATCCATGACACGAACCCCAGTGTGGTCTGAAGTCCAAGTCCTGTATATACATCTCCTGAGGCGTGGCATCATCCCCACGGGACAGAGAAACTGAGGCCCAGCGAGGGTGTCCCTTATAGCCGATGTCCGGGGTGAATGGCTTGAGGAGCTGCAGCGGGCGTGGGGCGGGGCGGGGCGCTACCAGCCCCGCCCTCGCCTCGCCTGCCCCGCCCCCGCCCCGCCCCCACCACGCCCCGCCCCGCCCGGGACGTGGGAGGGGCCTGGCTCTGCTCCTGCGCGGCCAGTTGCTGGCTTCGAAAGGGGCCGCTTCTCTCTCCGGTTCAGGTGTGGACTGCTGCAGGTAGGGGACCGCGTCCTGGCCATCAACGGCATCGCCACCGAGGACGGGACGATGGAGGAGGCCAACCAGCTGTTGCGGGACGCGGCGCTGGCCCACAAGGTCGTGCTGGAGGTGGAGTTCGACGTGGCCGGTGAGTGGGTAGCTGCGGCTTCCTCGTCTCCTTCGCGGCCTCCTGTTCCCTCCTTTCTCCACCCTGCTCCCCCCACCTCCCGCCCCGCTTCTTCCCGCGTTTGCAGCGTGTCCCCAGAACGCTGGGAGAAAGGCATGGGGCGGGAGTGAAGGAATTGCCCACGCCAGTGTGAATGAGGGTTTTTGCAAGGGAACAGGAGCCGCGGGTGGGGGAGGTGAGGGTTTATACAAAGATCCCCAAACAACTCGGTTAGAATTCTGGTTCCTGATTTGGACCTCGTGTAACTTCGGACAGGGCCTGTCCTCCTCCATCCTCAGTTTTCCCCAGTGTAAAAACAGTGTAAAGTGGATAGAATCGTCTATCTCAAGGGGTGTTGTTGAGATGAGATGAGATGAAGATCCTGGAAGCACCAGCTGAGGTCTGTCATGTGAGAGGTGCCCTTGAAGTCCTTGCTGGATCCGAATGGCTTGGGCCGGGCTAGGGGGCCCCAGTGGCAGCTGTAGGTCGGGGTACCAGTCCTGACTCTGCTCTGACCCGATGGGTGCTTTTCTGGGACAAATCTGTGCACCGTGCCTCAGTTTCTTCTGTGGGTAGAAGCAGGATGGAGTTGTGTTTGGCATCCCTCTCCACTGGACCAGAATGAGTGTGGGGTGCGGACTCCCCAAGGCTATTTGCTTCAGTCTTCCGGGTTTGTGTCTGTTTGCACCCAGAGTCCGTCATCCCGAGCAGCGGCACCTTCCACGTGAAGCTGCCCAAGAGGCGCGGTGTGGAGCTGGGCATCACCATCAGCTGTGAGTCCCCGTCCTGTGCGCCCTCCAGCCTGCCCGGAGAAAACGCCCAGCGCGAGGCGGTCAGGGGAAGGCTCTGGGTGGGAGGGGGTGCTGGCTGACCTGGCTTCCCTCTGTCGGCAGTGCGTGTCCTCAGGCAAGGCTTCTGGAAGCCTCGATTTTCTTTTCTGCACAATGAGAGTCTCCTAGCCTATTTAATCTCCAGGGGTGGTTAAGTGGTTTTGTGAGGCACCAGTCACATGGCCCAGGTTTGGTTTTCTGTTGCCTCTGTATTCCCAGGGCCCAGGAAAGACCTGGAACATAGTCAGTGCTTAATTCATGTTTGTCAAAGGGATGAAAGTGAGGGACTGCAGAATGGAAAGAAGGTAGAATATACAAGCAGAGGAACGGTCACAGACCCTCCCCCAGCCCTCATCTCACTCCGGAAAAGCCGAAGTCCTCTGACTTTGTGCGTGCATGCATGCAAAGTCACTTCAGTCATGTCCAACTCTTTGAGACCCTATGGCCTGTAGACGACCAGACTCCTCTGTACTTGGGATTCTCCAGGCAAGAATGCTGGAGTGGATTGCTATGCCCATCTCCAGGGGATCTTCCCAACCCAGGGATCAAACCCGCATCTCCTATGGCTCCTGCATTGCAGGCGGATTCTTTACCACTGAGCCACTGGGGAAGCCCCTTCTGACTTCATCTCCTGCCGTCTCCCCGTCACACCCGGGAGGAGCAGCTGACCAGAAGGGCTGGTGCTTCAGGTCCTTCCTGCCCCAGACCCCGCAGTCAGTGGTGGTGGAAGCTGAAGCAGCCGATGGGGAGAAGGTGCTTCCAGCCCAGGGCCACCAGCTGCAGTTGTGCAGGTTGTACATGACACAGGGTGCCCATTCAAGGTAGACTTAGATTCTTCTGACATTTTCTCAGCAGACTAATTAGACAGGGCCCTTTTGTCTCATTTGCAAAGATGCTGTTTCGGCTAGAGGGACCGCTTTACGCCTGGTCACTCATGGGAAAACCCATTAACCCCAATGGATTCTTTCTGCAGGAAAATTCAGCCACCCGTTGTCTTAGATCATGTTCCCTGGGAAACAGCTTCTCCCACAAGGAGTGATGTATAGGGGTCTTATTGAGGCGGCCTCTTAGGATCAACACCTGTGGGCGGAGGAGACTATAGGACCAGGCATTGGGAGGAGCTAGGCTGCCATGTAGTCAATAGAGGGCTCCCCCGGTCTTCTTTGCTGGGGAGGCTGCGGGAGCTGAGGCTTCCCTGGTGGCCCAGACAGTAAAGAATCTGCCTGCCAATACAGGAGATGTGGGTTCAATCCCAGTATCAGGAAGATCCCCGGGAGAAGGGGAATGGCTACCGAGTCCGGTACTCCTGCCTGGAGAATTCCATGGACAGAAGAGCCTGGTAGGCTACAGTCCATGGGGTCACAAAGAGTCAGACGTGACTGAGCGACTAACACCTTCACTTTCTGCGGGAGTTGTCCTGCATAGAGGCTGGGAGCCGGGCCTTGCCACCACCGAGTGGACCGGTCGATGCGTGTAGACATTGTCTTGGGTGAGGCTGCTGCCTCAGCTAAAGGCCATTCCCCAGCAGGATCCTGCTGCAGTGTTTGCAGCCAGCATTCCCTGCAGCGAGCAAGGAAGAACTCAGCTGTTAAGAGTCACTTGGTTCTGGAACCTGGGCCTGTCTGTGTTGCTGGGGACACAGACACTAGCCAGCCCCTCGGGGAGCTCCATGTGCTGGAGAATGAGCTGAGTGTGGGAGGTGCTGTCCTGCTTCGTCTAGTTAATCTCGGATGTCCCTGTGAACTCTGTGGCCTCATCCCCATATTACAGAGGGGAACTGAGGCACAGAGAGGGGAGCTGGTTTGCTCACAGTCCACACAGCCCAGGAGCCATGGGGAGCGGGGCGTGGGGCTCTGAGTCCACAACCAAGCCCTGGGCTCCTGAGGCTGAGGTGGTCAGGGATGGGCTTTTGGCTTCTTTCCCCCAGCGGCCAGCAGGAAGCGGGGGGAGCCCCTGGTCATCTCCGACATCAAGAAAGGCAGTGTGGCACACAGGTAGGAGGGCCCCTGGCAGGGTGGGGGGCTGGCCCATGGGGGTGGGCTGGGCACCTGCATGTGCCCAGCTCCTTCATGTCCCCTCCCTGCTCCTGCAGAACCGGCACCCTCGAGCCGGGGGACAAGCTGCTGGCCATTGACAACATCCGCCTGGACAACTGTCCCATGGAGGACGCTGTGCAAATCCTGCGCCAGTGTGAGGACCTGGTGAAGCTAAAGATCCGCAAGGATGAGGACAACTCGGGTGAGGGCCCCGATCCCCACCCGCCCACGCCAACCAGACGGTGTCCAGCTGGCAGTCTGGTGCTCCCTCCAACCAAGGGTGCCACCCAGGGGCTGCTGGTGGAGAGCCCTTGAATGAAGATGCGGGGTGGCCGGGGGGAAGATGGCAGATGGGTCCCTGTCCCCAGGTCTGGCTTCTCCAAAGACCTTGTGAGGTCTGCTAGAGTCTGAGCCAGACTTGGACCCAACAGGCCCTGCCCACAGCTGCTGGGCGCAGATGACTGGGTGTGATGTGAATGGGTGGGGGTGGGGGGTGTGCCATGGCGCGGGTGGCTGTGAATAAGCTGAGGCTGCAAACTCAGGCACACCTGAGGCTGCACAGGTGACAGGGTAAGTGGACTGGGCCGAAGCTGAGAAAAATGATTCGGTCTGCGTAGACAGGAGGAGGAGAGGACTGTGGCCACTGGCGAGAATCTTGTTCAGAAGGGCTGCCACCAACTCCCACCCTGGGCAGGAGGATCACTTGTGGGCAGATTTCAGAGTTTTTAAGGAAACCGGGAAATCTGGTGTCGCCTTATAGTCAATATCATCATCACCATCATTATCCTTGTTGTTCTGTGTGGTATGTGAAGTCTTTATGATAAAAATGCTGGTTCAGTGTTTCTGCTCTTACTGAAATGGCTGTTTGGGTGGAATGAAACATTGTTGGAAGCAGAAGATGGCCTCACGTGGTGCCATCTGAAGTCCTCCCATGGGGGAAGTGGGTGTGTTCATGGCTGAGGGAATGGGTGGGTTAATGACTGACAGAATGTTTGAATTAGTGGCTGAGGAAATAGGTGTATTAATAGCATGAAACAATGGGTGTATTCGTGGCAGTGTGAACGGATGATATAATGGCAGAGTGAATGGCTGCATTAATGGCTGGGGGAATGGGTGTAATGAATAGGATTAAGGAATGGGTGGATTCATGGCTGAGAGAATGAGTGTATTAAAGGCCTGAAGCAACGAGTATAGTAATGGCTGGAGGAATAGTGAAATAATGCCTGAGAGGAGGGGTGAATTAACCGAGAGGAAATGGGTGAAGTAGTGGCCTGCTGCTGCTGCTGCTAAGTCACTTCAGTCGTGTCTGACTCTGTGTGACCCCATAGACGGCAGCCCACCAGGCTCCCCTCTTTGCGACCCCATGGACCGCAGCCTACTAGGCTCCTCTGTCCATGGGGTTTTCCAGGCAAGAGTACTGGGGTGGGGTGCCATCGCCTTCTCCGGAAGTAGTGGCCTAGGGAACGGTTGTATTAATGGCGTGACAGCATGGGCGAATTAGCATCATGAGAGAACGGGCGAATTAATGACATGAGGGAGTGGGTGACTTGATGGCTGAGGGAATGGCTGAGTTAGTGGCTGGAGGAATCTGTACTAGAGCTGAGAGAATGGGTATATGAATGGCAGAGGGAAAGGGGGAATTGACAGCTGAGGGAATGTTTGGAAAATGGCTGAGGGGGAGTGTGTGACGTCATGGCTGAGGCAGTGGCTCTCTGCTGGCACGAGGGAATCGGTGAACTGGTCACTAACAGAACATGCTGCTTAGGCATGAGAAAATTGCTGTATTGATGGCTGCGGGAATGGCGAATTAACGGGTGAAGGAATGGGTGAGTTAATGATTCAGGGTTTGGGTAAATTAATGATTGATAAAGTGAAGTGAAGTCGCTCAGTCGTGTCCGACTCTTTGCGACCCCATGGACCGTAGCCCACCAGGCTCCTCTGTCCATGGGATTTTCCAGGCAATAGTCCTGGAGTGGATTGCCATTTCCTTCTCCAGGGGATCTTCCCAACCCAGGGATCGAACCCGGGTCTCCCGCATTGNAAAGTTAATTAACTCAAAAGTCTAGTGTTGCTAACATCAAAACTACTATATTCCTATTTCTGCATCCCGTTTACATTGATTAATATCCTCCCAGGAGCCTAAAAGATAAAGGATATGGAGGCCTGGTGGCAAACATTAACTCAGCAAACTCTTCACCAAACTAATTCTTAACTGAAAAAGGCTCTGTATCTTTAAGATGTTTTGAGCTTCATGCCTCTCACGATTGGGGGCTGTAAACAGTCCACCAATTGTAAAGTCCGGGCAGATCGGTCAGATAGGTTAGAAAGTCATTAAAGCGGTTAAGCCGAGACATTCTTTTTATGTGCAGGAGACTGTTAACTGGAGCTCTGAATTGACTCTTTGCAGAGAACAGGTGGTAATGTCAGAAGAGTGTAGTGTAGCAGAGAGTAAACAGACAGATTCTGGTTTCGGGGTAGATGCTCAGACAGAGGACCCCGTGAGGCCTGACTCGCCTTGCCCATCAGGCCTCTCCACATGACCTTGTCGTGGGTGGGCTCTCCCGTGCTGGCTCCCAGCGCTCAGCCTTCTGCACAGCCCAGCTCTCACATCCATACAGGACCACTGGGAAAACCAGAGCCTTGACGAGGCGGACCTTTGTTGACAAAGTAATGTCTCTGCTTTTGAATATGCTATCTAGGTTGGTCATAACTTTTCTTCCAAGGAGTAAGCGTCTTTTGATTTCCTGGCTGCAGTCACCATCTGCAGTGATTTTTGGAGCCCCCCCAAATAAAGTCTAACCCTTTATTTTCCTCACAGCCATATGACATTAATTCACCAATTCCTTCAGCTGTTATTCCAACCATTCCCTCAGCCATTAATACAACCATTCTTTCATCCATTAATATACCCATTCCCTCATGCCATGGATTTGCACATTTCCCCATCACTAATATACCAAAGCCTTTGACTGTGTGGATCACAATAATCTATAGAAAATTCTGAAAGAGATGGGAATACCAGACCACCTGACCTGCCTCTTGAGAAACCTATATGCAGGTCAGGAACCAATAGTTAGAACTGGACATGGAACAACAGACTGGTTCCAAATAGGAAAAGAAGTACTTCAAGGCTATATATTGTCACCCTGCTTATTTAACTTATATGCAGAGTACATCATGAGAAATGCTGGGCTGGAAGAAGCACAAGCTGGAATCAAGATTGCCGGGAGAAATATCAATAATCTCAGATATGCAGATAACACCACCCTTATGGCAGAAAGTGAGGAGGAGCTAAAAAGCCTCTTGATGAAAGTGAAGGAGGAGAGTGAAAAAGTTGGCTTAAAGCTCAACATTCAGAAAACGAAGATCATGGCATCCGGCCCCATCACTTCATGGGAAATAGATGGGGAAACAGTGGAAACAGTGTCAGACTTTATTTTTTTGGGCTCCAAAATCACTGCAGATAGTGACTGCAGCCATGAAATTAAAAGACGCTTACTCCTTGGAAGAAAAGTTATGGCCAACCTAAACAGCATATTGAAAACAGAGGCATTACTTTGTCAACAAAGGTCCATCTAGTCAAGGCTATGGTTTTTCAGTGGTCATGTATGGATGTGAAAGTTGGACTATAAAGAAAGCTGAGCGCCAAAGAATTGATGCTTTTGAACTGTGGTGCTGGAGAAGACTCTTGAGAGTCCCTTGGACTTCAAGGAGATCCAACCAGTCCATCCTAAAGGAAATCAGTCCTGAATATTCATTGGAAGGACTGATGCTGAAGCTGAAACTCCAATCCTTTGGCCACCTGATCAAAGAGCTGACTCATTTGAAAAGACCCTGATGCTGGGAAAGATTGAGGGCAGGAGGAGAAGGGGATGACAGAGGATAAGATGGTTGGATGGCTCACCAACTCAATGGACATGGGTTTGGGTGAACTCCGAGAGTTGGTGATGGACAGGGAGGTCTGGCGTGCTGCAGTTCATGGGGTCGCAAAGAGTTGGACACGACTGAGTGACTGAACTGAACTGATACAGGTAAATTCATGGCTGAGGGTATAAGTGAATGACTGAGGCAATGAGTGAATTAAAGGCTCAGGTATTAGCTGAGTTAATAACTGAGGGATTCCTGATTTAATACCTGAGGGAGTGGGTGAATTAATGGAGGCACTTGACTCCATTAATGACGGAGGAAATGGTGTATTGAAGGCTGAGGGAATGGCTGAATTAGGTGCTGATACCTGGAAAATCCCATGGATGGAGGAGCCTGGTGGCCTGTAGACCATGGGGTCGCTAAGAGTCGGACAAGACAGCGACTTCACTTTCACTTTTCACTTTCATGCCTTGGAGAAGGAAATGGCAACCCACTCCAGTGTTCTTGCCTGGAGAATCCCAGGGATGGGGGAGCCTGGTGGGCTGTCGTCTCTGGGGTCACACAGAGTCGACAGAAGTAACTTACAGCAGCAGCAGAATGTGTGTATAGTGGCTGAAGGAATAGGTCCACTAATTTTTGTGGAAAAAGGTGAATTAATGGCTGAGCAACTGGGTAAACTTATCGCTAAGTGGATGAGTGTATTAAAGCTGGGGGAACTGGTGTATTAATGTTTGAAGGTATAGCGAACTCATGGCTGACTGGGTGAATTAGTGGCTCAGTTCTTGGCTGAGTTAATAGCTGAAGGAATGCCTGATTTAATAGCTAAGGAAAAAGGTGAATTTCTGGAGGCAGGATGGGTGAATTAATGGCCGTAGGAATTGTATACTGATGACTGAGGGAATGGTGTATTCAAGGCTGAGGGAGTGGGTGAACTAACGGGTGTGGAATGGCTGAGGGAGGGAAAAGGGAAAGTGAAATCACTCAGTCGTGTCCAACTCTTTGCGATCCCATGGGCTGTAGCCTACCAGCTCCTCCATCCATGGGATTTTCTGGGCAAAGGTACTGGAGTGGGGTGCCATTTCCTTCTCCAGTGGATCTTCCTGACCCAGGGATCGGACCCAGATTTACCTGCATTGCAGTCAGACGCTTTACCCTCTGAGCCACTAGGGAAGCTGAGGGAGAGGTTGAACTAATTCCTAAGGGAATCAGTGAATTAATGGCTGAGGATATGGGAGAACTAATCTCTGAGTGAATGAGTATGTTAAGCATGAAAGAATTGGAATATTAATGACTGAGGCAGTGGGTGATAATGGCTGAGGGAATGGTTGGATTAACAGCAGATAACGTGTGAAACAGGGGCTTCCCGAGTGGCTCAGATGGGAAAGAATCTGCCTGCAATGGCGGAGACCTGGGTTCGATCCCTGGGTCGGACGATCCCTGGAGAAGGGCATGGCAACTGACCCCAGTATTCTTGTCTGGAGAATCCCATGGACAGAGGAGCCTGGCGGGCTACACCTCACAGCGTCTCAAATGTTGACACGACTGAGTGAAACAATAGCTGAGGGATTGGCTGAATTATGGGCGCTGGGAATGGGTGATTTAATGTCCCGGTGGATAGGTGAATTAATATTTGAGGATATGGGGAAGTAATTCCTAAGGGAATCAGTGAATTAATGGCTGAGGGAATGGATGAATGAATAGCTGTGGGATTGGTATGTTAGCAGCTGGAAGAATGGGAGAACTAATGTATAAGAAAAGGCTGATTTAATGGTGGGGAGAACTGATGAATTAGTAGCAGAGGAAATTTGTCAGTTAAAGCTGAGGGAATGCGTGAACTAAGTGCAGAGTCTATGGGTGTATCCGTGGATGAGAAAATGGGTGTGTTAATGGATGAAACAATGGCTGCAGCAAATGGCTGAGGCAGAGGGTGAGTTAATGGCTGAGCGAATGGGTATAGTAGAATCTCTAGGAATGGGTGAGCTAATGCCTTAGGAAATGGGAGAATGGGGCTGACCAGATGGGTAAACTAATGCCTGAGGGAATGGCTGAATTAGGGGCTGAGGGTACGGGTGATTTAATGGTTGAGGGAAGGGGTGGAACCACGGTGTGAGGTTATGGGTATATTAATGGAGTGAGTGCAGGGATGAATTCCTGGTGAATTAATGGTAAATGGTATGGGTGAGTGAATGACTGAGGGAATGGGTGAATCAGTAGCTAAAAGACGGATTAATTAATGGCTGAGGACATTGCTGAATTAATAGCTGAGGGAATTTGCGTATTGGGGCTGAGAGAATGGGTGTATTAATGGCTGAGGGAATAGGTATAATAATGCTATGAAGGACTTGAATTAATGGCTGAGGGAATGTTTGAAATTATGGCTGAAGGGTTGATGGCATGGTTGAATGAATGGCTTAGAGAATGGCTGAATTACCACAAAGAAAGACTGAAGGAACAGGTGTATTAAGGCAACAAGGGGATGAGTGTGTTAGTGACTGAGGGAATGTGTGTATTAATGGCAGAGGATGGGTGTGTCAGTGGTTTAGGGAATGGGTAACTTTATTTTGCCTGAGGGAGTGGATGTATTAATGGAAGCGTATGATGAGTGTGGTGCATTAAAGCTTTGCAGGATTCTGGGCATGCCCGTTCCTATGCCCCGGCCCCCGACACGTGCTCCCAACCTCTGATGCATACCCACCCTCCACAGATGAACAGGAGACCACAGGTGCCATCAGCTACACGGTGGAGCTGAAACGCTATGGGGGCCCCCTGGGCATCACCATCTCAGGCACAGAGGAGCCTTTTGATCCCATCGTCATCTCGGGCCTCACCAAGCGTGGCCTGGCTGAGAGGTGAGCCAGGGCTCTGTGGGGACACACGGGTGAGCCAGGGACCCCATGGGGCAGGAGCTGAGCTTTGGGGTCAATCAAAACTGGCTCTTAGCTTTGTTCCAGTATCGATGGTCTGGGGCCTGTCCTATCCCTCTCTGAACCTCAGTTCCTTAGATGGGGGCTAGCCCCTGGCAGCCATCCCAATTTCAGGTAAGTGCTGGATAAATCCCTCCCAGGCAGCTCAGTGGGTAAAGAATCTGGCTGCAATCCAGGAGACGCAGGATGCCATCCAACCATCTCATCCTCTGTCGCCCCCTTCTTCTCCTGCCTTCAATCTTTCCCAGCATCAGGGTCTTTTCAGATGAGTCAGCTCTTCGCATCAGGTGGCCAAAGGATTGGAGTTTCAGCTTCAGCATCAGTCCTTCCAATGAATATTCAGGACTGATTTCCTTTAGGATGGACAAGTTGAATCTCCTTGCAGTCCAAGGGATTCTCAAGAGTCTTCTCCAGCACCACAGTTCAAAAGCATCAATTNGGTCCCATCACTTCATGGGAAATAGATGGGGAAACAGTGGAAACAGTGTCAGACTTTATTTTTTTGGGCTCCAAAATCACTGCAGATAGTGACTGCAGCCATGAAATTAAAAGACGCTTACTCCTTGGAAGAAAAGTTATGGCCAACCTAAACAGCATATTGAAAACAGAGGCATTACTTTGTCAACAAAGGTCCATCTAGTCAAGGCTATGGTTTTTCAGTGGTCATGTATGGATGTGAAAGTTGGACTATAAAGAAAGCTGAGCGCCAAAGAATTGATGCTTTTGAACTGTGGTGCTGGAGAAGACTCTTGAGAGTCCCTTGGACTTCAAGGAGATCCAACCAGTCCATCCTAAAGGAAATCAGTCCTGAATATTCATTGGAAGGACTGATGCTGAAGCTGAAACTCCAATCCTTTGGCCACCTGATCAAAGAGCTGACTCATTTGAAAAGACCCTGATGCTGGGAAAGATTGAGGGCAGGAGGAGAAGGGGATGACAGAGGATAAGATGGTTGGATGGCTCACCAACTCAATGGACATGGGTTTGGGTGAACTCCGAGAGTTGGTGATGGACAGGGAGGTCTGGCGTGCTGCAGTTCATGGGGTCGCAAAGAGTTGGACACGACTGAGTGACTGAACTGAACTGATACAGGTAAATTCATGGCTGAGGGTATAAGTGAATGACTGAGGCAATGAGTGAATTAAAGGCTCAGGTATTAGCTGAGTTAATAACTGAGGGATTCCTGATTTAATACCTGAGGGAGTGGGTGAATTAATGGAGGCACTTGACTCCATTAATGACGGAGGAAATGGTGTATTGAAGGCTGAGGGAATGGCTGAATTAGGTGCTGATACCTGGAAAATCCCATGGATGGAGGAGCCTGGTGGCCTGTAGACCATGGGGTCGCTAAGAGTCGGACAAGACAGCGACTTCACTTTCACTTTTCACTTTCATGCCTTGGAGAAGGAAATGGCAACCCACTCCAGTGTTCTTGCCTGGAGAATCCCAGGGATGGGGGAGCCTGGTGGGCTGTCGTCTCTGGGGTCACACAGAGTCGACAGAAGTAACTTACAGCAGCAGCAGAATGTGTGTATAGTGGCTGAAGGAATAGGTCCACTAATTTTTGTGGAAAAAGGTGAATTAATGGCTGAGCAACTGGGTAAACTTATCGCTAAGTGGATGAGTGTATTAAAGCTGGGGGAACTGGTGTATTAATGTTTGAAGGTATAGCGAACTCATGGCTGACTGGGTGAATTAGTGGCTCAGTTCTTGGCTGAGTTAATAGCTGAAGGAATGCCTGATTTAATAGCTAAGGAAAAAGGTGAATTTCTGGAGGCAGGATGGGTGAATTAATGGCCGTAGGAATTGTATACTGATGACTGAGGGAATGGTGTATTCAAGGCTGAGGGAGTGGGTGAACTAACGGGTGTGGAATGGCTGAGGGAGGGAAAAGGGAAAGTGAAATCACTCAGTCGTGTCCAACTCTTTGCGATCCCATGGGCTGTAGCCTACCAGCTCCTCCATCCATGGGATTTTCTGGGCAAAGGTACTGGAGTGGGGTGCCATTTCCTTCTCCAGTGGATCTTCCTGACCCAGGGATCGGACCCAGATTTACCTGCATTGCAGTCAGACGCTTTACCCTCTGAGCCACTAGGGAAGCTGAGGGAGAGGTTGAACTAATTCCTAAGGGAATCAGTGAATTAATGGCTGAGGATATGGGAGAACTAATCTCTGAGTGAATGAGTATGTTAAGCATGAAAGAATTGGAATATTAATGACTGAGGCAGTGGGTGATAATGGCTGAGGGAATGGTTGGATTAACAGCAGATAACGTGTGAAACAGGGGCTTCCCGAGTGGCTCAGATGGGAAAGAATCTGCCTGCAATGGCGGAGACCTGGGTTCGATCCCTGGGTCGGACGATCCCTGGAGAAGGGCATGGCAACTGACCCCAGTATTCTTGTCTGGAGAATCCCATGGACAGAGGAGCCTGGCGGGCTACACCTCACAGCGTCTCAAATGTTGACACGACTGAGTGAAACAATAGCTGAGGGATTGGCTGAATTATGGGCGCTGGGAATGGGTGATTTAATGTCCCGGTGGATAGGTGAATTAATATTTGAGGATATGGGGAAGTAATTCCTAAGGGAATCAGTGAATTAATGGCTGAGGGAATGGATGAATGAATAGCTGTGGGATTGGTATGTTAGCAGCTGGAAGAATGGGAGAACTAATGTATAAGAAAAGGCTGATTTAATGGTGGGGAGAACTGATGAATTAGTAGCAGAGGAAATTTGTCAGTTAAAGCTGAGGGAATGCGTGAACTAAGTGCAGAGTCTATGGGTGTATCCGTGGATGAGAAAATGGGTGTGTTAATGGATGAAACAATGGCTGCAGCAAATGGCTGAGGCAGAGGGTGAGTTAATGGCTGAGCGAATGGGTATAGTAGAATCTCTAGGAATGGGTGAGCTAATGCCTTAGGAAATGGGAGAATGGGGCTGACCAGATGGGTAAACTAATGCCTGAGGGAATGGCTGAATTAGGGGCTGAGGGTACGGGTGATTTAATGGTTGAGGGAAGGGGTGGAACCACGGTGTGAGGTTATGGGTATATTAATGGAGTGAGTGCAGGGATGAATTCCTGGTGAATTAATGGTAAATGGTATGGGTGAGTGAATGACTGAGGGAATGGGTGAATCAGTAGCTAAAAGACGGATTAATTAATGGCTGAGGACATTGCTGAATTAATAGCTGAGGGAATTTGCGTATTGGGGCTGAGAGAATGGGTGTATTAATGGCTGAGGGAATAGGTATAATAATGCTATGAAGGACTTGAATTAATGGCTGAGGGAATGTTTGAAATTATGGCTGAAGGGTTGATGGCATGGTTGAATGAATGGCTTAGAGAATGGCTGAATTACCACAAAGAAAGACTGAAGGAACAGGTGTATTAAGGGAACAAGGGGATGAGTGTGTTAGTGACTGAGGGAATGTGTGTATTAATGGCAGAGGATGGGTGTGTCAGTGGTTTAGGGAATGGGTAACTTTATTTTGCCTGAGGGAGTGGATGTATTAATGGAAGCGTATGATGAGTGTGGTGCATTAAAGCTTTGCAGGATTCTGGGCATGCCCGTTCCTATGCCCCGGCCCCCGACACGTGCTCCCAACCTCTGATGCATACCCACCCTCCACAGATGAACAGGAGACCACAGGTGCCATCAGCTACACGGTGGAGCTGAAACGCTATGGGGGCCCCCTGGGCATCACCATCTCAGGCACAGAGGAGCCTTTTGATCCCATCGTCATCTCGGGCCTCACCAAGCGTGGCCTGGCTGAGAGGTGAGCCAGGGCTCTGTGGGGACACACGGGTGAGCCAGGGACCCCATGGGGCAGGAGCTGAGCTTTGGGGTCAATCAAAACTGGCTCTTAGCTTTGTTCCAGTATCGATGGTCTGGGGCCTGTCCTATCCCTCTCTGAACCTCAGTTCCTTAGATGGGGGCTAGCCCCTGGCAGCCATCCCAATTTCAGGTAAGTGCTGGATAAATCCCTCCCAGGCAGCTCAGTGGGTAAAGAATCTGGCTGCAATCCAGGAGACGCAGGATGCCATCCAACCATCTCATCCTCTGTCGCCCCCTTCTTCTCCTGCCTTCAATCTTTCCCAGCATCAGGGTCTTTTCAGATGAGTCAGCTCTTCGCATCAGGTGGCCAAAGGATTGGAGTTTCAGCTTCAGCATCAGTCCTTCCAATGAATATTCAGGACTGATTTCCTTTAGGATGGACAAGTTGAATCTCCTTGCAGTCCAAGGGATTCTCAAGAGTCTTCTCCAGCACCACAGTTCAAAAGCATCAATTCTTCAGCTTTCAGCTTGAAAAGACCACATTGGTATCTGGTAGCTAGTTTCTTGCCTGGAGAATCCCATGGATGGAGGAGCTTGGTGGGCTACAGTCCACGGGTCACAAAGAGTCAGACATGACTGAGCGACTTTTCCCTTTCACTTCACAAGTGGCATTCCAAACATCCTCAAAATTCATGCTGAACAATTCATGGTTCCAGAACCTAACTTTGGAGTTGAGCAGGAACAATCCCCTCCCAGATGATAGACTCGTCGCCTCTATTAACACAATCACACTGGCTTTTTTTTTAAAATCCCCCACAGGTGGGTTTACCTGGGGTCATCCAGGCTTGTGCTTTGGGTTTCCTGAGTTCCCAGAGGGCAGACTCCCCCAACTTCAAGTCCGTAACTCCCATCCTCTACCCTGTGCCCCCTCCCCAGGACTGGCGCCATCCACGTCGGGGACCGTATCCTGGCCATCAACAGCGTTAGCCTCAAGGGCCGGCCACTGAGTGAGGCCATCCACCTCCTGCAGGTGGCTGGCGAGACCGTCACCCTGAAGATTAAGAAGCAGCTAGACCGTGAGCCTCACCCCGCACCCTGGGGGCCGTCCAGCCCACCTAGGGAGAGAGATCCCTGGGGCACTGTGGCCCAATTCAAGGGCCCAGCCTCACAAGATGATTGCTTACCCTGTGGAGGCGGGAGGGTCGCTGGGACAACGAGGAGACGAGGCTCGGCTCGGAGTGAGGCGCCCGAGGTCACACAGCCATGAGCCATGCTCTTCGTCGCCTCCCGCCTCGGCCTCCTGCCTCTTAAGGAGCCTGCCTGTTTTCCCTTGCGGCTGTCACTTATATGTCCTTCAGTTTCCCCGGTGTTTATCCCCTGTGCTTTGGTAGGGAGTGGACACGAGTCCAGACTTTGGAGCTCTCCTTTGAACCTGGGCTCCACTGTTGCCCACCATGTGACCTTAGGTGTGTGGTGCAGCCTTCCCAAAGCCTCAGTGTTCCCGTCGGTGAAATGGGTGTGCCCACCAGCCTGCCTCCCACCTCACATGTCCGCTTGGTCACCCAGGGGCCTGTGATTCCCCAAACCAGGCTGAAGCAGGGAAACAGACTGGGTGGACATCTCTGTCTCCAAGGTCAGAAGCCAGTGGTGGTGACACCCGCTCTTCCTCCCAGGCCCTCTCGCACCCCGCAAGTCGGGCAGCCTTAGCGAAGCCAGTGATGCGGATGAAGACCCGCCAGAGGCGCTGAAAGGCGGTCTGCTGGCAGCCCGATCCTCGCCCACCGTGCCCAGCGTGGACAGCGCCGTGGAGTCCTGGGGCAGCTCGGCCACAGAGGGTGGCGTTGGGGGCCCAGGTAATGCCTCGGGCCCCTGGACAAGCACTGTACTGTCTCTGGGCCTTTGCAGGGCTGTGCCCTCCCCCTGCCCCGCCTCCTTGCTCCTCTGCTGTCTCCATCCCTTAGGGACACTTCCTCATGGCAGAGCTGATCGGGCCCGGTCAGCCATTCTGACGGCCCTCACCCCCAGAGCATGGACCGCAGGCCTTCCTGGACTTTGATTGGCATCCATGGCACAAAGCTGCCCATTCAGATCTCCCCCATGAGGCTTGAGACTAAGGGGTCTGACTCCTGCCTCCTCCATTCCCAGCCCGATGGCCAGCACGCAGCAAGTGTTCAGTGCTGATTGTACCCCATCGAAGAGAGGAAGGCAGAAAGCCCCCTGCCATCCCTCCTATGAGACCCACTTGGGAGGCCACCTCCCAGGACACACGCCCCCCTGCCCACTGCAAGTGGAGACCCATGGGCGGCCTTGGGGGACATCTGAATCTTGTGATCTCTGTGACCCAGAACCGCAGGGGACTCCCCAAGGCCCAGCTCAGGGAGAAGCGGGGTGAGGCCTCGAGGTAGTCTCAGGGGCCCTTGGCGCTGGTCGTCCCTCACTGCGTGTCTGCCCGCTCTGTTTGAGCTTTCCCATCTGCAGCCCTGGGTCAGCATCACCCCGCAGGGCAGGACCTTCAGGGCAGGGGGAAGGGGATGCTTAAGAGTGGACCCCTTCTCAGGCAGGGCTTGGCCACGCTGAGCCCCATGGAGCTGGGACAAGGTCCTGGAGGTCTGGCATTCACTCTGCTGATGTTCATGGGGTTCTAGGGTAGGGGCCTGGGTGGTCCAGCAAGCCCAGAGGAGGGAAAGACCTCTCCCAGGCCTCCCCGCCAGGCTGGAGGTGGGGCAGGAAGGAGGGCCAGTGGGGCACACGGAGAGGATGTTCGACGCCCTCTCTCTCCCCCCGGCCAGGTTCCTATACTCCGCAGGCAGCAGCTCGGGCCGTGACCCCCCAGGAGTGGCGGTCCAGCCGGCTGAGAAGCAGTCCCCCTCTGACCGAGCCCCGGAGGACAAGCTATACCCCAGGCCCTGCCGATGAGAGCTTCCCCGAGGAGGAGGAGGAGGAGGAGGAGGAGGACTGGGAGCCGCCCACTAGGTCTGTGGGGGGCGGGGGGCACCCCAGGGGAGGAGGCAGGCTTGGCCTCTCGGCTGGGATGAGCTTAGGGAGCTGGTCCCTGTGCATGGGCGGTGGGTGTGTTGGATGCGTCTCTTGTGGCCCCCAGGAGAGGCACTTCCCGGGAGAGGAGAGCAAGCGTGGGGCAGAGCTGTCTCCATTTCAGGAGGCCCAGGTAGGGGCAGGGAGGCAGCCTGGTTGACTCCCCCAGCCCACTCCATCTGACCCCGTGTCTGGCGATCAGCTCTTCTCAGAACCTGAGACGTTGAACTCGGACCCTCCCGACTTGCCCCAGATGGCAGTGGCCCCAGGGGTGGCTGTGGTCACGAGCGCCAGCCCTGGGCCCTGGGTGTGATGGTCTCTGTGGCAGCGTCTTCGGGGGAATTCAGCTGCCCACTGCTCCTGCGAGGAGCGATCCCAAGGAGTACCAGCTGCCCTCTTCCCACCTCCGTGCTTTCAACCCGGCCGTGCCTGCTGCCGAGAGTGCCGTCCCCTCCCCTTTCTGAGCCGACGCCTGCTCATCCATCAGACCAGGCTCAAGGTCCCCTCCCAGCGGCAGGCTTCCCTGAGTCTCATAAGGAAGGCCTGCGTCCCTCTGCTGGAACCCACGGCCGTGCACACGAGCCTCCTGGTGGCTCTGGCCGCCTTGGGTCTGCCTGTTAACGACCTGGCTTAGTCGAGTCTTCTGTGTGGCACTGCTAGCTCATCCTGGCACCCAGTAGCTGCTTACGCACACACGCCGTGAGATCAGGGTCCTCACCTTAGTCCCCTCCATGGCCCTGCACCCAGCAGAGGGCCTGGCTTGGCGCGTCTGTAACATGGACTTGAATGCAGCAGAGGGCCTGGCTCAGCACGTCTGAAGCATGGACCTGCACCCAGCAGAGGGCCTGGCTCGGTGCACCTGAAGCATGGACCTGCACCCAGCAGAGGGCCTGGCTCGGTGCACCTGAAGCATGGACCTGCACCCAGCAGAGGGCCTGGCTCGGTGCACCTGAAGCATGGACCTGCACCCAGCAGAGGGCCTGGCTCGGTGCACCTGAAGCATGGACCTGCACCCAGCAGAGGGCCTGGCTCGGTGCACCTGAAGCATGGACCTGCACCCAGCAGAGGGCCTGGCTCGGTGCACCTGAAGCATGGACCTGCACCCAGCAGAGGGCCTGGCTCGGTGCACCTGAAGCATGGACCTGCACCCAGCAGAGGGCCTGGCTCGGTGCACCTGAAGCATGGACCTGCACCCAGCAGAGGGCCTGGCTCGGTGCACCTGAAGCATGGACCTGCACCCAGCAGAGGGCCTGGCTCGGTGCACCTGAAGCATGGACCTGCACCCAGCAGAGGGCCTGGCTCGGTGCACCTGAAGCATGGACCTGCACCCAGCAGAGGGCCTGGCTCGGTGCACCTGAAGCATGGACCTGCACCCAGCAGAGGGCCTGGCTCGGTGCACCTGAAGCATGGACCTGCACCCAGCAGAGGGCCTGGCTCGGTGCACCTGAAGCATGGACCTGCACCCAGCAGAGGGCCTGGCTCGGTGCACCTGAAGCATGGACCTGCACCCAGCAGAGGGCCTGGCTCGGTGCACCTGAAGCATGGACCTGCACCCAGCAGAGGGCCTGGCTCGGTGCACCTGAAGCATGGACCTGCACCCAGCAGAGGGCCTGGCTCGGTGCACCTGAAGCATGGACCTGCACCCAGCAGAGGGCCTGGCTCGGTGCACCTGAAGCATGGACCTGCACCCAGCAGAGGGCCTGGCTCAGCGTGCCTGTAGCATGGACTTGAATGCAGCAGAGGGCCTGGCTTGGCGTGCCTGAAGCATGGCCCTGCACCCAGCAGAGGGCCTGGCTCGGTGTGCCTGTAGAATGGCCCTGCACCCAGCAGAGGGCCTGGCTCAGCGTGCCTGAAGCATGGATTTGCACCCAGCAGAGGGCCTGGCTCGGCGCGCGTGAAGCATGGACTTGAACGCAGGGCACGGCCTTCAGTCTCCATCTTCTCATCTCTGAAATGGGAAGGCGAGGGGGCCGCCTCTTTTGTATCATCGTCCTGGCGGCTCCCCAGGAGATGAAAGCCTGAATGCCTTCCGGAGAGAGAGAGAGAGTGCTTTGCACACCACGGCACACTTGATAACGGCTGGGGCTGTGTCGACAGTGAAGGGTGTTGCAGGTGGTGAAGCAGGAACTGCGGCTTGCTGAGTCCTGACGGGACCCCAGTCTAGAGCCGAGAAGGGGCCCGGCCTCCTGTGATGGAAGTCGCGGGGGCGGCCCTTTCCCCAGCCCAGACCCTCCATCCTCATCTGTTCATGTCCACGCTGGCTCCAGCTGCGTCTGTCACTGTCCTGTGACGCCTTGTGTCTAGGCGGGCGGGGAGGCCAGGGGCTGTCCTCCGGGGCTGCACCATGGATCTCCTCTCTTGTCTGTCTCTCTGTCCGTCTGTCTGTCCGTCTGTCTCTCTCCCCAGGCGTCCTGTGTCACCGCTCTCCACCCCGTCTCATCTGCCCCCGTTCTAGCCGCTCACCGCCAGTCCCGGTGGCCCCCCACTGCGTCTCTCCCCCATTCCGTGTCACCAGCCACTGCCCTGGGGCCCCAGCACTGCCGCCGAGGACACCTGCCTTCCCGCCCGCCCGCCCGCCCACCCTCTGGCCCCCACTGAGCCCAGCGCAGGGTCCCCAGGGCCTGGAAGATGCCTCAGACCCCTGCCCGCCTGCCCGCCCCCAGGAGTTGACGCTCTCTGGTTCCTACGTTGCAGCCCAGCCCCTGGCCCCAGCCGCGAGGAGGGCTTCTGGCGCACGTTCGGGGAAGCCCTCGAGGACCTGGAGTCGTGCGGTCAGTCGGAGCTGCTGAGGGAGCTGGAGGTGCGTGTGCCCGTGGGAGGCAGCACAGTGGTGGCGCTGTGCTCCTGTGCAATGTGTGTGAGTGCACGCACCGGCCTCCCCCGGGGGAAGGCGCTGCACACACACACGATGGCCACGTGTGCGACCAGGCATGTGCAGCTGCAAGCATGTTTGGAGCATGTGTGTGCATGCGTGTGAGCACGCTCAGGCATGCACAGTGCAGCGTATTGTCACAACGTGTCTCCGGGTGTGCACACGTCGATGCAGAAGAGCAGTTGTGTGTGTGTGTGTGTGTGTGTGTGTGTGCAGTACAGTGGTCTGGCATGGCTGTGAGCGTGCCCAGGGGAAGCTTCTGGATGTCAGCATCGGTAACCGCAGGCAGCGCGGGGCCGGGAGGTGAGCGTGGTTGCAGTGAGGCCCGTGTCCCCCATGCTGGGGCAAGCTGGCTAGGGAGACCCGGGCGGGGGTCCTCACGGTCGCTCCTGGAGCGCCTCCCCGCTCCAGGATCAGTAATCTGCATTCTCTGTCTGTGCTCGGGCCCTGCTTTTGCTCCTTGGATTTTTGACTGAGATTTTTTCCGCTGTTAGTCTTGCCGAGTGCTTGGCTCATCAGAGTCAAGTTTCAATTTATTCTCGCTCACGTTTCCTTTGGGGTTTTGTCTAACCCTTTTTCACGTTTTGCTTCCATATTCCCTTCCTTCTTCTTTACTTGTGTTTTAAGTCCTGATACTTTTCCTGGTTTCTCAACTCCTTAATTTTCAGCCTTTCTTGCTGCCTAACATTTAAAGATACGGACTTGCCTGTAGGCCCTTGCTTGACTGCGTCCCTTGAACTTTAAGTTGTGGTACTTTTATGGTCTATTCAATTCCTAGTATTTAATAAATTTCCATTGTGATGTCTACGGAAGCCCTTTAATTACACTTCTAGAAGCGGGGTGTTTGGTTTTGGAACTGCATACGTTTGGTTTTATTTTTTGATGCCAACTTTAAAACCCATTCACACTGGGTTGTGAAAGTGCATTCGATTTGATCCTAACTCTTGGGAGTTTTTGTAAGACTTCTTTCTTGGTGGCCAAGGACGTGATCAGCTTTAGTAACCATTTCGGATACGCTTGCAAAAGTTTGCTGACGGCAGACAGAGCGGGAAGCGTCTGAGTGGAGGGCTGTGTCCCCTCAGGCGTCCATCATGACAGGCACCGTGCAGAGCGTGGCCCTGGAGGGGAGGCCCAGCCACCGGCCCTGGAGGAGGAGCCGGGAGCTACGAGCCTCTGTCGAAGAGACGCAGGAGCTGCTGCTGCCAACACCCGTGGAGATGCACAAGGTGGGTGCTGGGGCTCGGGGTGCGCGGGAGGCCTGGGCGCATGTCCTGATGCGGCCCCAGGCGGACCCCATTCTTCTCCAGGCTTCATTCTCCTCCACCAGTAAAACACAAGATTAGGTAGAACGGAGAGTTTTCCAGAACTCCTGCCATTTGGGTGCACACACACACCCACACCCACACACACACACACATACTTGTGATGCTTTTCTTTAAGTGGACTCACTTTTATCCCACTTAAGTGACTGTGTGTGTGAGTATATACAATATATAAGCTTGTCGTATGTGTGTATATATATATGTATGGCGGTGGTGGTTTAATCGCTCAGTTGAGCCCAACTCTCTATGACCCCCTGGACTGTAGCCCGCCAGGCTCCTCTGTCCATGGCATTCTGCAGGCAAGCATACTGGAGTGGGCTGCCACTCCTATTCCAGGGGATCCTATTCCAGGGGATCTTCCCGACCCAGGGATCGAAACAGCGTATCTTGCGTCTCCTCCATTGGCAGGCGAATTCATTACCACTGAGCCACCCAGGAAGTCCATATATGTGTATGCGCGCATGGATATCACTACCTTTAAAGGAAAGTCCAGCATTTTTGTCAACGCTAGGCTACAGCCTAGGAAAATAAAATACACAGGAGGAAAGAGACCTCTCGCCCCATAATCGCCTTCAGAGGGTTCTGAGCTCTTTGGTGGGCAGGGCCATGGGAAGCGTCAGAGGCTGGGAGCGTGCGTGGCCACCCTACGGAGACGTTCTGGGATGGAAGTGGGAAGGCTGGAAAGGAATGGAAAGGAACTCTGTTCCTGTGGCTTCCGCGGTGACTGAGTGCTGCAGACTGAGGGTCCCCATAGGTTGGGGGGGATGCAGGTGGGCTGGGGCTGAGTCCGAGAGGCATCCGATGCCAGCCCAAGGGACTCGGGCAACTGTGGGATGCTGGGGGAAGGTCAGGGCTCCAGAGGTCCCCTCCTCCTACTGCCCCCAGGTGACGCTGCACAAGGACCCCACACGGCGTGACTTTGGTTTCAGCGTCTCAGACGGCCTCCTGGAGAAGGGCGTCTACGTCCACACCGTGCGCCCTGATGGGCCAGCCCAGCGTGGGGGTCTCCGGCCCTTTGACCGGGTTCTCCAGGTAATGCCGGGGTAGGGGTACCTTTGATGGAGTGGTCTTCCCTACCCCCAGGGTGGGGAGAAGGCCCAACGTCTACCCTGGCTGAGTGGCCTTGGGCAGGTGGCTTCCCGTCTCTGAGAGCCAGCTTCTTCATCTGAGAGAAGGGGCTGACCGCACAGTTAAATCAGTGAGGTCAGGCTAAGTTACGCTGCGGTAACAAACAGCCCCACCTCTCAGTGGTTTTTAAGTATTTCTTGCCTAAAGCCTTTTTATTTTAGTTTTGGCCGTGCCAGCTCTTGGTGGCTGTGCTCAGGCTTTCTCTAGCGGGGCCGCACGGACTTCTCACTGCACTGGCTTCTCTCGTTGCGGAGCCCAGGCTCTCGGATATGCTGGTGGCTTCAGTAGTTGGACCGTGCAGGCTCAGTAGGTGGAATACGCAGGCTCCAGGGCGCTGGCTCAGTGGCTGTGGTACGCTGGCTTAGCTGCCCTGTGGCATGTGGGATCTTCCTGGACCAGGGATTGAACCCAGGTCCCCTGCATCAGTGGGCAGATTCTTAACCCCTGGACCAACAGGGAAGTCACTAAATCTCAATGATTTAACACACATGAACATTTATTTATCACCTCTCCCCTACATCCACCGCGGGTCTTGTTCCACCTGGGCTTGTGGCGGGTCCACCCTCTAGGAAATGCCCCAGACACCATGGCAGCGATCTCACAGCAAGGGAGCCTGGGAAATGTGAGTGGGCACACCCTTGCTCGTGCCCCTGCTGGGCAGGAGGCACAGCGTGTGGTCTGCCTGTGAGCAAACCGAGAGAAGGTGCAGGTGTTGGAGGGTGAAGGACGCATGGAAGGGTTAAAAGAGTTAAAGGGGAGTGCCCGCCTCTGTGTCAGTGGTCAGACTGACACGTGTCCAGGCCGGGCAGGGTCTGTGTGTTGGGAAGTCCTCACCCGCTCGAGCCCAGGCTGTGTGGGCACCGTCTGCCCCATGGGTGTGCGTGTACAGGTCAACCACGTCCGCACGCGGGACCTTGACTGCTGCCTGACCGTGCCGCTCCTGGCCGACGCGGGCGATGTCGTGGAGCTGATCATCAGCCGCAACCCGCTGGCCCAGACCAGCCGGTCCCCGCGAGCGCCCGGCCCCAGCGGCCCACAGATGCTCTGAAGTCGGCCCACGATCTGGACATCCAGGAAGATCCTGGCTCCCACGCCTGCAGCCGGACTGGACAAGTGGCCACCCGCTCATCCGTCTGCCATCGGGCAGGCTTGGATTGGACTTTGTGGTGGCAGGGGTCTGGGCCTGTTCCAGTGACGTTGAGGTCTTTCTCCAACTGGGCCTCTGAGATGTGCCAGGGTGGGGCGGGGTGCCCATAGAGGTGAAGGCAGGTCGCTCAGCCAGGAGTAAAGGGGCTACTCTAGGTCCCTGCAGGGCCCCTGGGAAGAGCGTCCAGTGTGGGCACAGCCCAGCGCCACGCAGGGAGCGATCGCCCAGCAGAGCTGTGGAGCTGAGTGACTGCAGGGCAGGAGTGAGCTCCCTGACTCAGGAGGTGAGCAAGAGGAGCCGATCCCAGCTGCATGGTCGCAGGCAGGGATGTGCAGCTTCTCAGGGATGGTTAGTTTCCCCTCAGGGAAGCGTCTAGGGTGAGGCTGGGGGCTACTTGATCTGGACGGGCTCCCACCAGGAAAGACGGAAGGGGGCCAACCCCTTTCTCTCCAGAATCTGGGTCCAGGGCTCACCGGCACATCCTCCCATGCCGCAGTTAGGAGACTTGGAGCCAGGGCCTCTCGAATCCCAGGCCCTCTGAGCAGTTCTTCCATTTCTGAGACTCTGGTCGAAGCCTCTGTGACCTGCAGTCGCATTTCTGGGCCGGCTGGGTGAGCTTTCACAAAGCAGGCTTCAGGCTGTCTGTCTCTCCCGCTGCTTTCATCGGACACGTGGCCATGGCACCCTTCTCAGCCCGGGCCCCTCAGGGCGGGAGGGAGTTGTTTTCGGACCGAAGACCCAGGGGTGTTCCCTTCACTTGCTGTGACCGTGAAGATGGGGAATCTTGGAAACAGGATGCATGTGAGGGGACCCGGCTCCTCACCAGGTCAGCGGAGGAGGGGACAGAAGCAGATGGAGAGACTGGAGGGGCGGGGGGGGGGACGGGCCATTCCTCCTTGCTCCTGGGGGTGACAGTGTCCAAAGGGGTCATGGAGGGAAGTTGATTCTTGCTTGTAAATCTGGACGCACCAGCTTTGCTTAAAATGGTTTTCCTCACGTTCTGCTACCTTTGGGTTTGGAGAAGAGCCCAGGACATCTACCTGGAGGTCAGGGCTGGGCCCCCCACCCCACCCCGGGGATGGAGGTGGGCAGAAAGCATTCAGCCAGTTCTCCGGCTGTGCTTGGACCCTGCCCGGCTCTTAAGAGGGTCCCAGGAAAACAGAGGCGCTGCCTGCCCGCACCTTCCGCCTCGCACCCCTGTGTCCCCAGAATAACGCTCTTCCCCTCAAGGGGCTTGGTGAGGACCCCAGAGCTGTGTTGTTTGCACGCTGGGTCCCTGCCTGTTGCCGTGTGCCCCATCCGGGCTGACCCCTCTGCACGATTAGGGTGGGTACGGTCTCAGAGCTGGCTCTGCCTGTCGGAGGAAGACACGCCCTGAACCCGGCCAGCAACCCCATCCTTGTGCTGAGGCCTCCGCCACTCCCCCAGACGTCTGCGACTGGGCCCCGCAGGTGAGCCTTCTGGCTGCGGCTGGCCTTCTCATATGCAATATTCCTGTCTTCTCATGGGGACTGATCACCCCAGAATCGACGTTTCCTGACATCTATCTCCCCGGCGAGCATCCTGCCTGCCTATGCATTTTCAGTACAGCCCCCCGCGATGTGCCCCTCCCACCCCCTAAAAGCTGTATTTTTCTCTGGCTGAGATTAGAGCATATTCCTTGTAAAGTATTTTTCTACAAGGGGTTTTCTTAGGGCTCTCGGGAAGCACAATGTGACAAGCAGTGCCAAATTGTAAAGGCCATTTGGGGTCTGTCTGGGGACATGTGTACAGACCTCTCCCCTGCAAGTTGCAATGACTTGGGGGTTGGGTGGGAGACTGCTGTTGAGGTGATTTTAAAAAAAAATAAAACTATTTACAACCACCTGGATTAGGGTGTCTGCTTTAAAAAATAAATCATTGGCTTGCGATACCTCTCCCAATTACTGATGATGTTTTTCACAACATGAGGGAAAGTAATTGTTAAAATTTTTATGGAACCACAAAAGACCCAGAATTGCAAAACGCAATCCCAGAGAGAAAGAACGTACGGCAAGGCATAAGCCTCCCAAACTTTACACAGCACTGCAAAGCTACGGTCATCAAAGCAGCATGCCACTGTCGAAGAAATGGACATATAGACCCATAGAAGGGGACACAGGGCTCACAGATAAACCCACAAGCATCTGATCAATTGGAGACAAAAATATACAGGAAAAAGGTACTGTAATCCCGATACTTTTACACACTAAAGTTGTTACGGGCAGCATCCATGAGGCAGTAGCCTATCTTTACACCTCCTGTGCTTACTGGGGGAGCTAGAGCCATAGGGTCACTTGCGGGGACCCGGTGTGCAAACAACACAGCTCTGGGGTCCTCACCAAGCCCCTTGAGGGGAAGAGCGTTATTCTGGGGACACAGNGTTACGGGCAGCATCCATGAGGCAGTAGCCTATCTTTACACCTCCTGTGCTTACTGGGGGAGCTAGAGCCATAGGGTCACTTGCGGGGACCCGGTGTGCAAACAACACAGCTCTGGGGTCCTCACCAAGCCCCTTGAGGGGAAGAGCGTTATTCTGGGGACACAGGGGTGCGAGGCGGAAGGTGCGGGCGGGCGGCGCCTCTGTTTTGCTGGGACCCTGTTCTTCATGAAGAATGCGCCTGAGCAAAGGACTACGGGCCTGTGTCTCACCCCTTATGCCCCCTTAAGATTCAACCCGAGACGAAAAAAACATCCCAAGCCTTGCACAAACGGCCTCCTCAGTGGCCGGTGGTTCGTAGAAGGGGTGACTCGGAACGGGGAGGCTGAGCTGGGGACCTGACACCAGGGCACGCAGAGGCTACGTGAGGCTTTTTAAACTCCTCCTGGCCAGAAGGCCCACCGTCGCTCAGGGGTACCAGGCTTGCTTTAGCTGTAGGACGGTCTGCCTAGATCTGGAGACTGCGGTCGTATCGGGAGCAAAACAGGTGTGTTCCAGGAGCAAAGTGGGGCTCAGTTGCAAGCACATGCACGCCAGGCCTCTCAGCCCCAGAGCAGTTCAGCCATGGGACCCAAGCTGGCTCAGGCTCCAGGGACGTAATGCCATGCAGCCCAAGACGAGGAGGACAGAGCGTTATGCGAGGCCTTTTCTGTCATTACTTTTTTCCCCCCGTTTCATTTTTATGACGTGTTTGAGTATAGTTGATTTACACTGTCGTTTGTTTTCGATGTACAGCAGCCTGACTCATCGGCTCGGATCAGTCTCTCAGTTGTGTCCCGCTCTTTGCAACCCCGTGGACTGCAGCACGCCAGGCCTCCCTGTCCATCACTGTCTCCCGGAGTTCACTCAAACTCACGTCCATCGAGTCGGTGATGACATCCAGCCATCTCATCCTCGGTCGTCCCCTTCTCCTCCCGCCTTCAGTTCTTTCCCAGCATCAGGGTCTTTTCCAATGTCAGTTCTTCCCATCAGGTGGCCAAAGTATTGGAGTTTCAGCTTCAGCATCAGTCCTTCCAGTGAATATTCAGGACTGATTTGCTTTAGGATGGACTGGTCTGCACTCCTTGATTTATACATAGAGCATATCTCTTCACTTTCAGATCTTTTACAGTTGAGAATTCCAGAAGTTTGAGGAGCATTCTATGTGCTGAATCTCAGGTCCTTCTATATTATCTGTTACACACACACACACANATTAGGGTGGGTACGGTCTCAGAGCTGGCTCTGCCTGTCGGAGGAAGACACGCCCTGAACCCGGCCAGCAACCCCATCCTTGTGCTGAGGCCTCCGCCACTCCCCCAGACGTCTGCGACTGGGCCCCGCAGGTGAGCCTTCTGGCTGCGGCTGGCCTTCTCATATGCAATATTCCTGTCTTCTCATGGGGACTGATCACCCCAGAATCGACGTTTCCTGACATCTATCTCCCCGGCGAGCATCCTGCCTGCCTATGCATTTTCAGTACAGCCCCCCGCGATGTGCCCCTCCCACCCCCTAAAAGCTGTATTTTTCTCTGGCTGAGATTAGAGCATATTCCTTGTAAAGTATTTTTCTACAAGGGGTTTTCTTAGGGCTCTCGGGAAGCACAATGTGACAAGCAGTGCCAAATTGTAAAGGCCATTTGGGGTCTGTCTGGGGACATGTGTACAGACCTCTCCCCTGCAAGTTGCAATGACTTGGGGGTTGGGTGGGAGATTGCTGTTGAGGTGATTTTTAAAAAAAATAAAACTATTTACAACCACCTGGATTAGGGTGTCTGCTTTAAAAAATAAATCATTGGCTTGCGATACCTCTCCCAATTACTGATGATGTTTTTCACAACATGAGGGAAAGTAATTGTTAAAATTTTTATGGAACCACAAAAGACCCAGAATTGCAAAACGCAATCCCAGAGAGAAAGAACGTACGGCAAGGCATAAGCCTCCCAAACTTTACACAGCACTGCAAAGCTACGGTCATCAAAGCAGCATGCCACTGTCGAAGAAATGGACATATAGACCCATAGAAGGGGACACAGGGCTCACAGATAAACCCACAAGCATCTGATCAATTGGAGACAAAAATATACAGGAAAAAGGTACTGTAATCCCGATACTTTTACACACTAAAGTTGTTACGGGCAGCATCCATGAGGCAGTAGCCTATCTTTACACCTCCTGTGCTTACTGGGGGAGCTAGAGCCATAGGGTCACTTGCGGGGACCCGGTGTGCAAACAACACAGCTCTGGGGTCCTCACCAAGCCCCTTGAGGGGAAGAGCGTTATTCTGGGGACACAGGGGTGCGAGGCGGAAGGTGCGGGCGGGCGGCGCCTCTGTTTTGCTGGGACCCTGTTCTTCATGAAGAATGCGCCTGAGCAAAGGACTACGGGCCTGTGTCTCACCCCTTATGCCCCCTTAAGATTCAACCCGAGACGAAAAAAACATCCCAAGCCTTGCACAAACGGCCTCCTCAGTGGCCGGTGGTTCGTAGAAGGGGTGACTCGGAACGGGGAGGCTGAGCTGGGGACCTGACACCAGGGCACGCAGAGGCTACGTGAGGCTTTTTAAACTCCTCCTGGCCAGAAGGCCCACCGTCGCTCAGGGGTACCAGGCTTGCTTTAGCTGTAGGACGGTCTGCCTAGATCTGGAGACTGCGGTCGTATCGGGAGCAAAACAGGTGTGTTCCAGGAGCAAAGTGGGGCTCAGTTGCAAGCACATGCACGCCAGGCCTCTCAGCCCCAGAGCAGTTCAGCCATGGGACCCAAGCTGGCTCAGGCTCCAGGGACGTAATGCCATGCAGCCCAAGACGAGGAGGACAGAGCGTTATGCGAGGCCTTTTCTGTCATTACTTTTTTCCCCCCGTTTCATTTTTATGACGTGTTTGAGTATAGTTGATTTACACTGTCGTTTGTTTTCGATGTACAGCAGCCTGACTCATCGGCTCGGATCAGTCTCTCAGTTGTGTCCCGCTCTTTGCAACCCCGTGGACTGCAGCACGCCAGGCCTCCCTGTCCATCACTGTCTCCCGGAGTTCACTCAAACTCACGTCCATCGAGTCGGTGATGACATCCAGCCGTCTCATCCTTGGTCGTCCCCTTCTCTTCCCACCCAGCATCAGGGTCTTTTCCAATGAGTCAGTTCTTCCCATCAGGTGGCCAAAGTATTGGAGTTTCAGCTTCAGCATCAGTCCTTCCAGTGAATATTCAGGACTGATTTGCTTTAGGATGGACTGGTCTGCACTCCTTGATTTATACATAGAGCATATCTCTTCACTTTCAGATCTTTTACAGTTGAGAATTCCAGAAGTTTGAGGAGCATTCTATGTGCTGAATCTCAGGTCCTTCTATATTATCTGTTACACACACACACACACATGTATTTCTGTGTATATTAATCCAGACCTCCTCAATCTCAGGCCCTTCTATATTATCTGTTACACACACACATATTTCTGTGTATATCAGTCCAGGCCTCCTCAATCTCAGGCCCTTCTATATTTTCTGTTACACACGCGCACACACATATTTCTGTGCATGTCCATCCAGGCCTCCTCCCTTGCCGCCACACCGTCTCCTCCGCTTCTGTAAGCCCACTTCTCTGGCTGAAGTCTCTGAGCCCCTCTGTTGTTTGCAGAGCTGATCTCTTCCGGGTATGCTCCAACCCCATCCACGTGTGATGGCGTGGCTCACTGGGCCTCCTCTGTGTAAAGCAGTTCGGTGGGTGGGGCGCCTCCGTGGGCGCATCCATTTTCCTGACAGTGGTGCATCTCACCCCTTTTTCTGGCTCTGTCGTCTAGCTCTAGCACAGCTTCCTTTTCCACTTGTTCCCGCGTGGACGGTTTGCTGGTTGCTCTGCGTGGGCGCGGGGAGACAGTGCCGCCGTGAAGGTTGGGGTGTGTTCTTTCCAGCTGGAGCTTTCTCTGGACATACATGCGGGAGAGAAAATGGCAGAGCAGGGGCCCGTTCTGCTGTAAGAGCTGTTCAGGATGTCGGAGAGCGTCTTATGGTGGCACTTAGCAAAGTACCTTCCCAACAACAGTGTAGGAGGGCTCCTTTCCTCCTTGATCGCTCCAGCAGTTACTGTTTGTAGACTTTTAGTGAATGGACCTCCTGCTTGGAGGAGTGACCCCTCATTTGTAGGTTTGCTTGGCATTCTCCTAAATATTAGGGATCTGGAGCATCTTGGGGTATGGATTATTCACTTATTTCTCTTCTATCACCAGTGTGAGTGTATTTACCTCTTCAAATTTACTTCCTGAAAGCCAGCTGAGATTCAATTTTTTTTAAGCTGTATCTACTGCAGGCTATTTCCTGAGAAGAGGGTTATTGGCACAGCTCAGGCCTTGTGAATCAGAAGGGAAAATAAACGCGGGAAAGTTGTTGTTAGAGGAAATGTCCAGAAGGTGGCAGCGCCTCTGGTTCTTAGGCCGCCAAGCTGGAGGGAAAGGCAGCTTCCTGGGCTGGGAGTGAGCGTGGGATGTGCGTCAGCAAACACCCCAGGACGCGTGTTCCTTACGCCCTCTAAAACGTCGCCACCGGGCCCCTTCAAGACCGGTCACGATGAGGGCCCCGGTACCCTGCTGAGACTGCTCATTGCCCAGGAAGCTGGACTGTCAGAAGGGAGGCTCGCGCTGGGAAGCCCAGCACCGGGGAGGTGGAGGCCAAGTGCCTCCAGGATCCTCGCTGCCTGGATTCCATCGGAACTCCGGGCCGAGCCAGAGCCGAGCAGGCAGTAGAGGTATCCTCAGGGGCTGCTAGGCTGTGTGGACCCTCACTCGGCCCAACCCTGGGCCCCAGGGGTGGGTTCGCAGCCCAAGTCAGGGAGGTGGGAGGAAAGAAAGGAGGCGTGGCTTCCCTTCCCTTCCTTCCTTCGGTGCTTGCGCCCCTCCCTCTCGCGTCCCGCCGACGCGCGCTCGCAGCGGTCGGTGTGCAGTGGTGCACGTGTCCTCGGTGTCCAGCCGGCTGATTCGGGCGTGACTTTGCCAGAGAGTCTGTCTAGTCTAGTCTGCTTTGGACAGAGCTCGTTGCAGGTCGAGCACCACGCTGAGCATCAGGTGCTGGTCCGTTATCTAGCCACACGATTTTCAGTGCGTGTCTGGAAGGAAGCAGATCCTCTCTGCAGTACTGATCACAGGTCTCTGTTAGAGGTTAGACAGAGACTTCTGTGTGTACGAGGAAGGAAGGGGGGGGGTGGGTTCTTTCCATTCGTTTTTCCTCATATGCAGAGACCTGTATCAGGGAGAGAGAAACTACAAGGACCGGAGCACATTGCTGGACCTTCTCAAATAAGCTCTGTGGCCAAAGACGCCCCAGGAGTATAGGATCGATACCGTCCTGGAGACCGGAGACCTGCATCAGGCTGGTGTGCGCTCAGAGCACGCGCCACTGTTCAGATCACCTCTCCTCCCACAGATGCTGGCGGGACCTTCAAACCACAGCACGTGGGTGGCATGAAAGGGAAGGGAAATGCCTCTTCTAGCCCCTCCGCCCTCCCTGCCTTGGGCTGCTCCGCCGTCCCTGGCACCCGAGCCGGCTGGAGTCCTGTCTGCACTGCAGCTAGGTCGGGACGGCCTGGCAGAGTGGCCTCGGTGAGCAACCGCTTTAACTTCCTGCGTGTCCTCTGCGCGGGCTGAGACCAGAGTCTCCACTGGAACCGTGGCGGGAGAGTCACCGAGCCTGCACTTGACCTGGGTTCGCGCCCCAAGCCTCCTTCCTGTGTGTGCAGCCACCAAGGCCCTCAGCAGGGTGCTGTGTCCAAGGCTGGCAGTCGTTCTGAGATGGGAGGTGAGCAGCTTGAGGGGGAAGAATTAGTGAGACTGAAGCCCTAAATTGCGTCCTCGGGCACGTTCCACTCTCACTCACCGTCCAGAAAGTCCACTGACCCTAAGGCTCTAGTGGCCTCTGAACCAGAAGTTTGCATGAGAAGAGCTGCCATCTGGTGGACACTTTCTGTAACTACACCTGGCGCTCCGGTACCTCCTGATCCTCTCACCCACAAGGCCTGGGGGACTCTTAAAACAGCTGACCTCAGGAAAAGCGCTGGGGGCAGGGGCGGGGGCATAGAATAAATTCCCAACACAACTGGTATTCAAGAAGTCAACGCCAGGGGCAAATTATCCTCATACCGTTTAGGGGAAAATTCAGAATCCAGCACAGAACAGAAGGCTCAGCATCTGAATCACGGTGGGAATGCCAATCAAAATGACAAGAAATCACAGCCCGCCCATCAGAATGGACATCCTCCAAAGTCTCGAAACAATTAATGTGGGAGACAGCCTAGGAGAAATGGAACCCGCATGCTCTGTCAGGAAGAGTGTACCTGACCAGGGATCTCATAATGGACAGTCACCAGATGCAAAAATCTATTCACGAGAGGTAAGCCTAGGATCAGATATTCCCACACATGGGCCTGTATCTTCAGAAAACCATCATTCCAAAATACACATGCAGCTGATCGTTCCCTGCAGCACTATTTATAGACGTAAGACACAGAACCAACCGCATCTCCTTGACAGATTAAAGCTAGGAGAAGACTGCTATATAGAGTCGATGGACTGTATCTTAATCGAAAAGAACCCACCACTGAAAGAATGAGATTATACCACCTGTAGCCACAGATACGGACCTGTAAGGATCAGACACTATAAGATGTCAGCCAAAGACACCATAGGGTGTCTCTCTAATTAAAAATAAGAAAAGTCATACAATAGGATGAATTTACTACTGAGAAATAGAGCCTGGGGATTAAACACTAGCAGGAGGTTAGAAATACACAGTGAAGGGCCCGATGTGAGTCAGGAGGATGGAACACGCCTGGAGCAATCGGGATCTGTAACAGACAGCCCCTGAGAATTGCCTCCCTTGTTCTTTCCTTCCATAGAAAAAGAGAAACCTGCATCTGGAACCTAATCTCAGTAGGTGGTATTTTGAATACATCATCTACAAGGATGATGTCCATCTGTTTTTCCTCATATGCAGAGACCTGTATCAGGGAGAGAGAAACTACAAGGACCGGAGCACATTGCTGGATGTTTGCTGGTTGCTCTGCGTGGGCGCGGGGAGACAGTGCCGCCGTGAAGGTTGGGGTGTGTTCTTTCCAGCTGGAGCTTTCTCTGGACATACATGCGGGAGAGAAAATGGCAGAGCAGGGGCCCGTTCTGCTGTAAGAGCTGTTCAGGATGTCGGAGAGCGTCTTATGGTGGCACTTAGCAAAGTACCTTCCCAACAACAGTGTAGGAGGGCTCCTTTCCTCCTTGATCGCTCCAGCAGTTACTGTTTGTAGACTTTTAGTGAATGGACCTCCTGCTTGGAGGAGTGACCCCTCATTTGTAGGTTTGCTTGGCATTCTCCTAAATATTAGGGATCTGGAGCATCTTGGGGTATGGATTATTCACTTATTTCTCTTCTATCACCAGTGTGAGTGTATTTACCTCTTCAAATTTACTTCCTGAAAGCCAGCTGAGATTCAATTTTTTTTAAGCTGTATCTACTGCAGGCTATTTCCTGAGAAGAGGGTTATTGGCACAGCTCAGGCCTTGTGAATCAGAAGGGAAAATAAACGCGGGAAAGTTGTTGTTAGAGGAAATGTCCAGAAGGTGGCAGCGCCTCTGGTTCTTAGGCCGCCAAGCTGGAGGGAAAGGCAGCTTCCTGGGCTGGGAGTGAGCGTGGGATGTGCGTCAGCAAACACCCCAGGACGCGTGTTCCTTACGCCCCCTAAAACGTCGCCACCGGGCCCCTTCAAGACCGGTCACGATGAGGGCCCCGGTACCCTGCTGAGACTGCTCATTGCCCAGGAAGCTGGACTGTCAGAAGGGAGGCTCGCGCTGGGAAGCCCAGCACCGGGGAGGTGGAGGCCAAGTGCCTCCAGGATCCTCGCTGCCTGGATTCCATCGGAACTCCGGGCCGAGCCAGAGCCGAGCAGGCAGTAGAGGTATCCTCAGGGGCTGCTAGGCTGTGTGGACCCTCACTCGGCCCAACCCTGGGCCCCAGGGGTGGGTTCGCAGCCCAAGTCAGGGAGGTGGGAGGAAAGAAAGGAGGCGTGGCTTCCCTTCCCTTCCTTCCTTC
>SJYX01000442.1:360007-377871 GCA_006410675.1 Oreotragus oreotragus
TTTTTTTTTTCCACTTTGTATAGAAACACAAAAGACCCACAAAAGTTAGCCAGAGCAATCTTGAGAAAGAACGGGGTGGGAGGGAGGAATCAAGCTCCCTGACCTCAGGCTGTTCTACAAAGCTGCAGTCTCAGAATACAAGAGCAGTGGCACAGGAAACGGACGTGACGGTCAACGCGACCGGACGGAGAGCTTAGAAGTAAACCCGCACACTTGCGGTCAGCTAACACACAACAGAGGAGGCAAGAACGCACAGAGTTAGGGCATTCTCTAACACCACGTAGAGAAATCAACTCAAGATGGAGTAAAGACCTAAAGATAAGACCGTATACTGTAAAACTTCCAGAGGAAAACATCAGCCTAACACTCTGACATAAACCGCAGCAGGGCATTTTTGGATCCATCTCCTAGAGTAATGGAGGTAAAAACGAACATAAATAATGAGAGCTAACGGGGGAGCCTGGGGGGCTGCCGTCTATGGGGTCACACCGAGTCGGACACGACTGAAGCGACTTGTGAGTGAGTGAATCCAACTTAAGAGCTTTCGTACGGCAAAGGAAATTGTAAACAAACAAAGACGCCCTATGGACTGGGAGGAAATATTTGCAAACGATGTGACTGACAAAGAATCGATCAATTAATTTCCAAAATATACAAACAGCTCATACAGTTTAATATGGGGAAAAAAAACCCCAAAACATCCAATCAGTCTTAGCAGAAAACATAGTTATTTCTCCAAAGAAGACAAACGGATGGTCAACAGGCAAATGAGAAGACGTTCAGCATCCTTAATTGTCAGACAGAAATGCAAATCAAAACTACCGTGAGGTATCACCTTATGCCGATCAAAATGGCCATCGTCCAAAGGTCTAGGGACTTCCCTGGTGGATCAGTGCCTGAAAATCTGCCTTGCGATGCAGCGGATGCAGGTTCCACCCCTGATCGAGGAACTAGGACCCCGCAGGCCACGAGGCAACCGAGCCCACGCAACTCCAGAGCCAGTGCAACCAGGCGACTGCTGGGCGTGTGCCACGTGGACCCCACGGGCCTCAGCTGCCGTGCCTGTGTACCGCCAGGTACCCAGCCTGCAGGCTCGGGCGCCCACGCGCCGCAGAGAAAGATCCCACAGGATGCAACTAAGAGTCCCCCGAAAGTTTTGTTTTGTTTTTTTAAAGTCTACAAATTATAAATGCGGGAGAGCGTGCAGGGAAAAGGGAACCTTCCGTAAAAAGAATGAAATAATATCACTGGCAACAGTGTGAATGGAGCTAGAGACCAGAGAAAGACAAAAACATAGGATACCACTTGTGTGGAAGAAAGAAAGAGAATACAAACGAGCTTGTTTACAGAACAGACAGACACACTGACATAGAAAACGAAGTTACAGTTACAAAAGGGGATGAGGCGATGAGTTAGGAGTTTGAGATTAACAAATAACATACACACTGATACATAAAATAAGAACAAGGACCTACTGTATAGAGCTGGAGAAGGGAATGGCTCCCACTCCAGCATTCTTGCCTGGAGAATTCCCTGGACAGAGGAACCTGGCGGGCTACAGTCTGTGGGGTCGTAGAGAGTCGGACACGCCTGAATGACTAACGCACACACTCACTGCATAGCTCAGGGAACTGTACTCAGTACCCTGTAATAACCTACAGCAGAAAAGAATCAGAAAAAGCAGGCATGTGTGCGTATGACTGAGTCACGCGGCTTTACACTTGAAACTAACACAACGCTGCAAGTTAGCGATTTGTCGCTGTTTAGTCGCTGAGTCGCGTCCAGCTCTTTTGCGACACCTCTGTCCGTGGGATTTCCCAGGCAAGAATACTGGAGCAGGTGGCCATTTCCTCCTCCAGGGGATCTTCCCCACCCAGGGATGGAACCTGTCTCCTGCACTGCAGATGGATTCTTTACCATACCACTGAGCCACCTAAAGAAAAAAAAAATTCCCTCCCAGATTCTCCCAACGGCCTTGGAGGCAGCTGCATCGTCATGCCAGCAACAGAAAGGGGTGATGGAGGCCGAGAGGTTACCGAGTTTACACAGGTGTTCAGGGATGGAGCAGGACACCAACACAGGCCACGTGGTTAGGGGCCCAGAAGGGGCGGGAGCGAGGTTTTACTCCAGCTTTGCGTCTGTGTCAGGAGTTAGGCAGCAGGGTTGTTTTTTGGGTTTCGCTTTTTGATTTGGTCTCGGGAGTTGGGGGAAAGACCCCTCAAGCCCCCTGACCTCGCACACTCAGAAAGGCGGCAGCCAGCTGGTCTCCCCGCCTCGGTTCTCCCATCTGTACCAGCGGGCTGGGCTCACAGTTCCCGAGGCCAACCGCGGCGGCGCCAACCCTGGCCTCGGCGTCCTGACGGCTGTCCCTTCTGAGGGCCCAGTGTCCGCGGCCCCGTCCCAGCGGGGCTGGTCTCTCGCAGCCGCCCCGCGTTCAGCGCCCCCGGGCCGTGGCGATCAGAGCCCGACCAGGGTGTTAGTGCGGGGCAGTGCCTGGTGCCAGCACATGCTGGGCAGCACCTCCAGGGGCCTGTGGCGCTTTCGATCAGATGACCCCCCTGGGCCCAGGTAATGGGCCGAGTCCTATTATTAGAAGCCGCTGAAGCCGACCAGGGATTCGGGGACTTGAGGTCCACCGCCCACACTTTCAGGGACTCCTGCGCCCTGAGGCCAACTGTCCCCTCTTGACTCTACTGCGGCGTCTCGCCCCACGGCCACTGAAGCAGAGCCCAGAGCGAAGGTCACCTGCGAAGCGGGCGGAGCCCTTTGTCACAATTGCCAAAAGCCCCCTGGGAATCACCAGCAGGCCTCCTGACTGCAAATTAGGCAGAAGTGCTCACCCTGGCACTCAGCCCGTGTTGCTCTGAAGTGTTTGTCCCTCACTTGTGTCCGACTCTCCTGTGACCCCGTGGACTGTAGCCCACCAGGCTCCTCCATCCATGGGATGCTCCAGGCAGGGACACTGGGGTGGGTAGCCCTGCCCTCCTCCAGGGATCTTCCCAACCCAGGGATCGAACCCGCGTCTTCTGCATCACAGGCAGTCTGCACCGTCTGAGCCAACCAGGGAAGCCCCAACTAATCACCTAATGCCAGCCTTCCAGCAGGAATTTGGTCTTGAGACTGTAAGAACTGGCTGCTAATCTGGCATGGGCTCCTCCTGGTCTGTTGAGGGGTCAGCCCTCTGTGGGTGCTTGTAGCGCCTTCATTATCTCTGCTATCTGTTCTCAATAAACCCACTCCTTTCTGAAACGCTCCGTGCCTGGAAATTCTTCTCCAACCAGAGCTGGGACTCCACGACATTCCCCTCAGTATCTCCAACCTGAGAGAATAACACCTGCTCTGAGGAGTGTCCCCGGGGCAGGGCCGAAAGCCCTCTGTAAATGGTAAAGAGCTTGCTAAACATAAAGAGAGATGGCTGCGTCAGAATGGAGCCCACATATTTCGGATTTTAAAAGAAATTTTATTTTCATGTTATAAGGTGATTACAAACTCCTCTAAAAAAAAAACCAAAGATGAATTTAAAATATCGATATACATATTTTTCTAAAAAGCCAAAGAGACACCCTGCAAAATACAGGGATTCGTATCAGAAACATTTATACACAAAAGCTTGTATACAGCGAGACTGAATTACACACCAAGGATCTTATTCAAATACAAATGCTCCTCAGAAGAGTCTCTTGTTGCTTGATATATTTTTTCTTTTACAAAAGTTTAAAATATCTTAAAAATAGTTTGAAGTTTCAAAAAAAGTCCTGATGAGCCAGACATTTCTGGAAGGAGGCAAGGACCCACGTTCTCAGCTTTCTCTTGTGCTAAATACAGTCACAGTTGCTAGGGATTTGAAAATTAATTGGGTAAAAAAAAAAAAATGAAGCAGACATCTCAGTTTGAAGTCACATATACAAGATGCTTCAGCGGCCCCTGCCCAGGGAACACAGCAGAAGGTGTCTGCAGCGACACGCCTGGAGAGGGTGCCCCTCAGGGACAGGGGCTGCTCCCCGGGGCCTGGTGTCCACACCCGTCTCCCAGTTTTGGTGCCTGAGCTGTGTCCTTTTCTGCTTGTTGGGTTTTTTGCACAGTGATATTCTTGGCGTCCACGCGGACGGCCTGGGCCCCCTGGCCTTGGGTCTGAGGGCTGGATGGGACCTCTGGCCGCTTCGAGGGGGTTCCCTTGGATTCTTTCCTGGCCAGTCTCTGAGGCCTGGGGGTGGGGAGGGATGGTGGGGGGTGGGGAGGGCTGGGAGATGCTGGCTGGGCCCCTGACCACTGTGTGGCACCGGGGACATGGGGACACTCTGGGCCAGGTTGAGTAGGACCCCCTTTCCCCTTACACTGCCCTCCTCCACCGTCTTGGGGACCTAGGGTGAGAATGTGGGACCAGAGGCTTTGCAGAGGGAGCTGCCCAGGTCCCAGAAACCATCCGAGGCCGCTCTGTGATGGCTGCGAATGTCCCACGTGGCCTCAGGCTAGATCCCGCCATCTCCTGCATCCCAGGCTCCCAACGCCTGGCTCCCAGAGGCCTGCTGGGTGGGGGGCCAGGGGGGCCGGGGCTGCCTGTCCCACTGAACTGCAGCTTGGGGTCCAGCCGACCCCTGAGGACGCTCGCAGGGTCCCCAGACTCCGGGCATGGAGCATGCCCTTTGCCATAAGGCTGGTCTTTGGTCAAGGTGAACGTGCCCCTTTGCCAATGAGCGTGCTGACGGGGGACCCAGGAAGCCTCTCCATCACTGGGGACCACGATGAACAGGGCCCAGGCAGGCCCAGCTCCACGGAGCGTCTCCCCAGCTGAGACTGTCCTGGGGCCCGTCCCCATTTTTGCACCCCTAGAACATCCTTTAAGCCTCCCTCTTGCCTCCCTTCCAGATCTGGCTGCAAACATCAGAATTCCGTCCCAGGCAGAGCGTGGGCGGAGGGGTGGGCTGGGGGGGCTGCCCAGAGACAGGCGGACAAGACTCGTGAGCTCCAGGGACAAGTTTCCTTGGAGGAGACATCCGAGGCACGCGTCATTACACAAGGTACTCACAGAGCTGAGTTCTATGGATACACAAGAGCTAGGGGGTCAGGCAGGAGGCTCGCGACGGGCCAGGCGCCCTGGACCCGGTATGGGAGAGTGGCTGACCTTCCTTCCAGGCGGGGCCTGGGGACTTGGTCTGCATGTGTGTCTTTGGTCTAGAATTTGGTCTGGGAATCGTAGAAGAAGGGGCCTTTTTCGGGCCATTTCCAGAATGTTGCGATTTGCCAACCATCCCGAAACGCTGTGGCCTTGCGCCGGGTCCGGGGCCCTCCCGAGCCCCTGCAGGCGACCTGTCCCCAGTCACTGACAGTGGTTAGTTTACTAAAGTTCCCTAAGACAAAGGAGAAGAAGTCACATTGCTACTCGATAAAACTGGGGAAAAACAAAAACACCACCATCGACTCAGACACAGTGGCAACCACAAATACACGGCGATGGGCAGGCAGGCGGCTTGGAAGAGGATGGGCGCTGTTTGGCAGAGTATGCGCCGTGGAGACAGGGCACTGCGACCACACGCCAAAGATGGGAGGCTCAGAGTCCCCTCTGCCCCCTGGGAGGGCGACACCTGAGGCCCCACCCCTGCCCGGGCTTGGGGAGGGAGGTCCCAGGACGCACAGAGCCCCTGTTCTGAACGCAGAGCCGGACCAAGCGCTCCACAGCCCCCGAGGCGATCACTGCCCTTCATGCGTGACGCTGTTTTGGTTTACTTTAGACTTTGGGCTTGGAAGTGTCTGTTTAAATGGCACAGTTTAGGTCCAGATGCGGGCTGGGCGGGATTCTAAAGGTGGGGTGCCTTCCGTCCTGGTTCAGAAAGGGGCGCCCGTTGGAGGGTGCCTGCCCTGACTCAGCTTCTGCCTGCGGTCCCCACCTACTGCACACCTGACCCCGGCTTCTGCAGGGGAGGGGGAGAAAGTGCTACCTTAGCTCCCAGGTGACCCGCGTGGGCTGCACCCGCGCCTGAGCTCGCAGGAGAGCTTGGGGAGCACCTCGCCCCAGTGACAGCTTGCTCCTGGCGCTCCCTGCTAGGTGCCAGGGTGGCCCAGGGCTGGGGTCTTCAACAAGAGCCTCTGGGAGACGAGGACAAGCTGAGAGTGGAGAGAGGAGGGGAGGAGCACCTCCTCCCCTGACACCAGGCCCCTCCCGGGCACTTGGGCGCACATCCTTTGGTCCGCTGGCTCACCCCTCGCCCCTCACCAAATACATCATGCTTCTCCTATAGGCAGCTTTGAGATGCCAGCTGGGGGGTCGGCCGGAAGCTGATAGGAGCCCCCTTCTAAGGCAACAGACCCATCCGTGTGAGGTCCAGAGCCTTAAGACCCCCAGTTCCTATGGGGCCAGCCTCCACTCGCTCCAGGGGATACCCTGGGGAAGGATGCCTCTCCCTCTCGCCCTGACTATTCACCCTCAATCCTGAAATAAAAGGGACCCTCCCGATGCAGGGGGCCCCTGCATCTTAGCATCAGACTTTCGCCGGCGGACCTCCTCTGTGGAGTCTGAGTCCCTCTACTTGAGGGGTTGGTTTACGGACTGGGCATCTCTCTTGTTGGCTAAGATAAGCGTCACAAGGCGCCTTCCTCTCTCCAGCCCCCCGGGGTCTGGCCAGACAGCTGTTTGCTTCCCTTGAACCAGGCCTGCAGGTACAACACCTTTAAAATTAATTCCACCCAGTGTTCTGGTGGCGGGCGGGCGGTAGAACCTTCTGCCAGCTGCACAAGCACCGAAGGATTGCTTTTAAAACCGAGATCTATTGCTGGCAAGATCTATTCAAGTGGTCTCTATGTGTGTACACAGTTACATGTAAAAAAAAATACAAAGAAAATTTTACCAAGTTCCCATAAAATACATCTAATTCCGTATGAAAGTTCTGCCTTGCCCCGGACACCTGCCCGCGGGTTTGCTTTTTTTTGTACAAAACATCCCCAAATCAAAAGGAAATACACACACACACAACACCACACACACGCACGCGCACACACACACACACACACACAGAGTAACATTTTCTGTGACAATTGAAAAAATAAACAAAAACCCTAGTGCAAATATAAAGCTCTGTAAACCTGCTCCTACGAGAATCTAATGTTAGTAAACAGCAGGAGAACAGCCTGTCTGCCGGAGCGAGCTCACATCATGGTCTCCACGATGATGTGGGTGGGTTTCCTGAGCGTGCTGTTGACGGCCATGCGGGAGCTGTAGGGCATGGCCCCCTCGTGCTCCACGGCCCAGCGGTTGGGTTCCCTCGGGGTCAGCAGGTACTTGAGTCTCTGGAGAAGGAAGGGGGCGGGTGTGGGGAGACGGGTCAGGCCCTGCGGCTTCCCTCTTCACCCCGTGTCCTGCCAGTGTGCTGTGTGACCTTCGCCAAACCCCTGCCCTCTCTGAACCTCCCATTTTTCATCCACTGGCAAACAGAGGCCTTGAACCAAGGTGCCCCAGGCCCTGAACGAGGGCAGAGCTCCCAGCAGGTAGCTTCCTTGACCAAGTCCTGCTTTACACACCTGAGCTCCAGGGGATCATGCCTCCACACTCTTTCCCCCATAGCGCTGAACTGTGGCTCCTTGGGATTCTTGTCCCCGCTATCTCCCTGACTTGCGAAGCAGCTGAGTTTTTGCAGTTCGTATGCCCGAGGCTGGATGACTCTCTTGAGCCTCCCATGGCTCCCAACCTTCCCAAACTCCCCCATCTCCACAAGCTACAGGTCCTTCCCTTGCCACATCCCCGCTGGGGGCCTGGACACCACGCTGCCTGTGTCTGCGCTGCCCTGCCCATCAGAGAGGCCAGAGGCTGGACCGCCGCCTGGCACGGGGCAGCTGGCCCTTCCCCAGGTCGCCTGATCATGAGAAGGGTGAGTGGGGAAAAAGCCCCTCTCAGGGCACCCAGAAAACCAAAGCAGAGCTGAGACTTGACCCAGGGCTCCCACCACCCAGCCCACCTCCTGCCAGGTGGCCGTTCAGAGGCTGCAAGAGGAAGCAGCGGTTAACAGGAAACCCTCTGTCTCGGCATCCACGTTCACTGCAGGTTTACAGCAAGGCTCAAAAGCTGCTCGGTAAAAGCTACAATATTTCACTCGAAAATCCAGATTTCCACCTGCTCTTTAAAAACCACAAGATCTGGCAAGCTGAGGCCCACATCTCCTTGATAACCCGGGGTGGGGGGCACGCCAGAACTGGGAGCCTGGCCACCTCCTGGGATGGTGCCCGAGCCCCCGCCTCCGGTCCCCCCATACCCCAGCTGGGGCGGCTGCCTGGGCCTGGGAGGAACCAGACTGGAGGCCTACACAGGTGGGTGGAGGCCGGCTGCCTTCAGAGGAGGGGGCTTCTGGAAACTGTCAGGTTGGGTCTGGGCGGTGAGGATCGGATGTGACCCGGGGGGTGGACTTGAATTCCTCCCCGACACCAACCCCGCTCTGCCCAACCTCTAAACTTGAGGTGGAGCAGGATTTTAAAATTAGGCTTCCAAGGGACAGAAGGCAGTGATCTCTTGGGGTGGCTATGAGCGCTGAGCGCTCAGCACTGCCATCCAATGCCGCCAATTAACCCTTCAGCCTCTGGGCGGCAAGGGGAATTCCTGGAAACTCCTGGGGGAGGGGCTGGATCTGTCCCAGGCACATTATTTCGGTGCTTTGATAAATGAGAGGACTATTCAGCATTCTGGCTGAATCCTGGGGCCCTTCCTTGTGGCCTCTGAGGAAACACGATGCAACCAGTGCAGCAGGAACACCCCAGAGGCTTTCCTGGCCCAGACAGACCCCAGCTTCCTCCCTGGCACACCCCATAACCTAACACGCGTAAGAATAGGAAACAGTCGTAAACTCGCCAACTGCAGTCGGCCTCACTGATCATAAGCCTCCGCCCACCCCTGTCTTCCTTGTTATCAGGGAAGTGCCCCCAAGTCGACCCCAGCACCTAGGAAGGTTTATGTCACATGAACGTGCCGGTGACATGTACGCCGATGTCTGCTGGAGAGAGGCTTCTCCTTCTGCTTTCAGATGAGAGGACAGAGCTGGTGAGAAGGCTGGGTCCTGTCTCTTATACACATCTCCACCAACAACATCTCCCCCCACAGCCAGTCCCCTGCCCACGAGGAAACTGCCCAGCCCAGGAGGGAGCCAGGGCCCCCGGACATCCTGGCTCCAGATTTTTAAGAGAATAACAATAAAAACAGCCCAGAACTAAACAGTGCCGTCCTGGAGCCAGCCCAAGCCCAAAGGTTAAGGGAAAGTCTAAGAAAAGGGTTTCTTGGAAAGAGCCAGGGCCTGCAATCTCCAGGACTGTTGGAGGAATTTCAGAGAGGATGGCGGCAGGATCTGGGGGGTGGGCAGGGGACCGGGGGGAGGAGACCCATGGGGGCAGAGACCCCGGAGCCAGAGCTTCTGCGTTGTGCAGAGGTGGCTTCTCCCCGAGGGTCCGGCAGCAATCAGGGCCACCGGTCTGGGAAGCGGGACACCAGCGTGGGCTGGGCTCAGCCCTCCCCCCAGCTCCTGTCTCAGTAACAGCCTGGCCCCCCTGCTCTGGGAGTGAAGCCCTGGCTCTCATCTTGGCATCTGAAGCCACTGCCCCCGGCCCGCTGCCTGGCCCCCCAAAGTGCCACTGCTGCCCCATCTTCCCACCATGCAATCTCCTGCCCACAGCTTCAGCCGCGCCGCAGGGCCAGGGAGGGGCCTGGGGCTCAGAGAGGGCCAGCGCGGCGTGCCAGGCCACCTAGCAAACTGCCAGCTGGCTGGCCTTCAGCATCCTGCCCCCGGCCCAAATCCCCCAGGCTGGGGGGCCCCGGGTGCTTACCACGAGGAACGGCCCTTCAGTCTGGCCGAGGCGGATGACCATGACCAGCGGAACGCACAGCATGGAGGCCAGGGCCAGGCACCAGCCCAGCCCGATGGCCCAGGTGGGGTACCTGTAGACCTTGTTGTAGGTCAAGGGCACATACTTGACAAGAGAGAAGACGAAGCATCCCTGTGGGGAGACAAGCGGCGGTCAGGCGCTTCCGGGGCCGGGGCGGGGCCCGCCCGAGGGGCCCACACTCTTCCCCCTCTGCTGATGGAGCGGTTGCCCTGCTCAGCACCCCCTGCCGCCCCCCAGGGCCTTCCAGATGCAAGCCCCTCCTCTGGCCAGCAATGGCCGGCCCCCTGCCCACCACCCCTCCTGCATGGCTGCGCTCCGGCTCCCCCGATTCCTCCCAGCGTCTTAGCCCCCCTGACCCCGTGCCCCCTGGGACCTCTTGGCAGGCTGCTCCCGCCCAGGGGACTGCCTTCCCGCATCTTCTCTGCATCTCGGCTGCCCACGTGGCTCGAGTGGTAGAGAGAACGCCTGCTGTGCCCCTGACCACCCGGGCGGAGCTGGGCAGGACCCTCAGGGTGCCCTCAGGATGAACCGAAGACACGCTCGTGCGCGTGCATGCCCAGGTGCCAAGTCGCTTCACTTGCACCCGACTGTGCAGCCCCACGGGCTGCAGCCCGCCAGGCTCCTCTGTTCACGGGGAGTCTCCAGGCAAGGATGCTGGAGTGGGTGGCTGTGCCCTCCTCCAGGGGATTTTCTCGACCCGGGGGAAAATCGAACCCATGTCTCTGACGTCTCCTGTGTTGCCAGGTGGGTTCTTTACCACTGTGCCATCTGGGAAGCCTGCTGGCTGCCACAGTGGCTGGCATCTTGTGGGGGGCGACCTGCAGCTCAGGTGAGAAAGGGGCACAGCCGCTCTCGGGGGTAAAGTGACGGCCCACGCGGTCACTGCTTCTCAGCCCCACATCGGTCGGCCTCCTTGTTTAACAAATGGGGACACAGGGGCCCCACGAAAAGGGACACAGTGGCCTGGAGGCAGAGATCCCTGGGGGGGATCCCCCAGCACCCGGTTCCTAAACACGGGGGACAGTCTACCCTCTGAGCTCCCCATGGTCTGAGTGGACAGCGGCAGCCCGGCCCTGTTTGTCGGAGGCCAGCACTGAGCTCACGCCAAGTTCCCGAAGGGCGGGCGGGTGAGACCGTCAAGCCCTGGAGTAGGGACGGCTGCCCATGGCCGCGTGGAAGGACACTCACGGTACAGAGAAGCGGGGTGACCACTGCCCAGCAGTACTTCATCCAGGGCCCCGGCCGGTAGCCGATCATGTCCTCAATACCATCGTAGAAGTTATCGCTGCCTGCAAGAGTCAGAGGCAGATGGATGGTGATCCGGCATCCCAGACGTGGCATCTGCTGCGGGAACCTCACGGCAGGGGCTCAAGGGCCATGGGGTCGGGGTGGGGCGAGGAGGAGGGGGTGTCTCCAGGGCCTCACCCAGGTGTGTGTACCTCCACACCACACAGAGCCAGCACACGTTTATCTGAAAGGATCTGAAATTCACGGGTCACTGGGTAGATATCGGCCACCTCAGACAGAGTCCCAAATCCTGCTGTGGCCATCCCAAGGACTCGAGAAGGTCAGAGTGGACCACTCCTGGACTCCAGGGGTGGTTCATCAAAGACAGACCCCTGCAAGGCCAGGCTCTGTGCTTGTCAAGGCATCCGGTCACAGCTTGGATGTTCAGCCTGGGGAGAAGCTTCCACGTGGCTATGCTCATAGTTGTGAAAGGGGAGCCTGGAGAGGAAGGGTCCAGGCAGGGAACGGCCTTTGTGTTTGACTCAAAATGAAATTCCCACGAGAATTCTGTTTCTAGAGCTTCTAAAGAAAGAAGCCCGAAGGGGAGACTTGAGAAAAGTAGGCAAACGTCTCTACTCACCATATATCCAGGCAATAGCAAAACATTCAAAGAACGCCACCCACAAAAGGCAGACACCGCTAGCTGCGTAGTAGTCAAAGAGCTGAAACACGTACATGCCGCCCTGCGAAGAGAAAGCCAGAGGAGGCCTTGCTATTTGGCCTCTAAGTCCCTCCATATATAAAGAGTTCTGGTCTGTCAACAAGAAACAGAAAGCCCAGGGTCGGGGGTGGAAACTGGGCAGAGGCCGTGAGGACCAAATTAACTGTGTTAAAAGATGATTAGAAAGTGAAGCCGCTCAGTTGTGTCTGACTCTTTGCGACCCCACAGATTGTAGCCTACGAGGCTCCTCCATCTGTGGGATTTTCCAGGCATGGCAAATTTAATTTAATTCAGAAAGTAAAAACTTAATTTAAAAAGACACACGCAGAAAGAAACGAAAGCAAAACATGTCTTTCCTACACAAAAACGAATGGGTTCGCTGAAGCCTGTTTGCAACGGAGGGGCTTAAAACCCTCGGTGGCCTCAGTGAGACCCAGCTGCTCAGCGTGTGAACCGGTGATCTGCCTTTCAGGGGGTGATTCTTACGGACACTTCGAGAAATGCATTTATTTTGAGTTCCGGGAAGGAAGACTGGGGACGTGAAATCCTGATCTGGGGGTCGAATGCAACCCTGTGCTGGGGAGTAAGGAGAGATGGGTGGTGAGAGCTGGGGAGATGAGCCCACAGCCCAGGCTACACGCTCGGCTCCCCTGCAGACTGGCCGAAGGAGGGCCACTGCCCACAGTGGTGGGGATGGAGCTGCCGTCAAAGGGGATTTCAGTCCGAGCACCCCTGCCCTTCTCAGGACGAGGAGGGCAGGAGGGCAGCAGGTGGCCACAGTGTTGCCAGGGTAACAGGGAAGTGGGGCGGGGCGTCTGGCTGGAGGGTGGGGTCGTGAGTCACCTCCTGCTGCCCCTGGGTGGGGTGGGACCCCCAAAGGAGGGACGACCTCTGTCGGCCGGGCCCTCTCACCCAGCCGATGGGTGGGGGCGGAGCAGGGAGGTGGTGTGGCCTTGAACTGGCCTGGGAAACACACAGAGCACCTAGGGTCCTCCCGGGGCCGGGGGGGGTCCCCTCGTGCCAGGCGGGACCACCTACCTCAGTTACCATGGTCAGCCCCAGCAGGCAGCTGACGCAGCATATGGAGGCGATGAAGATCTCCCGATGAAAGCCCTTCCTTAGCAAGGACGGGTGCAGATCAACCAAGGACGTGATCTGTCCTTCGACTTCCACAAACTGGGGAGGGAAGGAGAGGTGTGAGCGGCAGGCCAGCACCCCCTCGGCTCAGAGAGGGGCGGGGTCGCGTGCCCGCCGTGGAGGGGCTCGGCGTGCTGAGTGCCGCCCCTTGGGCCAGGCCTGGTGGGCCCTGCACGGCTCTCCAGATACTCCACGCCCCTGAGGCCCCTCCGCCCGCACATGTGCTGGCCAGTGTGTCAATGCGGGCAACCTCCTGCCTGGGTCTGGGCTTTCCTGGAAGCCGAAGGTGGTACCCTCCTGCTCCTGGGCCTTGGGCACCCAGCCGGGCCAGGTACACAGCAGCACATGACCTGTGGGTGGTGACCCAGGCAGGTCTGGGCTTCAGTTCCCAGACTGAAGACACTCAGTGGTCTTTAACCCTGCGGGGACCGTGGGCTCCACGGGAGGATTTCGCACACGTTGCGTGCACGCCCACAGGCCCATGTGCGTGAGTCCAATGCTGCCTGTGACCCCCGAACTCATCCCTGGGCTCCCAAAAGTGATGGAAACGCCAGTCCATAGGTAACCTTCGAGGGTGACCGTCGGTCTTTCTAAACCTTCCCATCCCTGCACCTAACGATTTATCCCGGGGTGGGGGGCGTTCCACGTCGGTCCATGGAGCCGCCTCGGCTCTCAGACGGGGGCGCTAACCCCATCCCGTGGATGCGTATCGCAAGCATCTTAGTGGCTTCACGACCTCAAGTGAAGGTGCCCCGCAGAACGATTCCAGCCCCCGTGGCGGCCGACCTGGGCAGGACCACGTCTGTCTGCAGGCACTGCCACCCGCAGCACAGTGGCCTAGAGGTACCGTTTGGGGTGAAAGGGCACGCTGACACATTTTAACTGGAGTGGTCACAGCCAAACGGCTCGGCCAGACAACACGCCCTCTGAGGCCATCAGAGTCCACTCGACATCCAAAAGCTGAAACCTCAACCTGTCGGCTCTCTCCTCCGGGACAGACACTGGGAGGTTTGCACTCAGAGCCTTCCTGCAAGACACAGCCAACCGCTGGCTTCTCTGGGAAGCATCACGGGAGAATCAGGCACACACACACACGGGCGCAGGTCCCTCCCATGAGCTCAGAGGGGCTGGGAGTTCCGAGAAACGATGACCAAGGAGCTCTTGGAAGGGGTCCCAAGGGAATAGGGGGCAGGTGCTTAGACCTCTGATCGATGTCTCAGCCAAAGCGGTGCTGAGTCTAAACTGCCAGTGAACTAGAGCAGACCGGCAGCTCTGACGTTAACCTTGTAAGGAGTCAGAGACAAAGGTTCTTTCCCTTTTTGAGATTTGAAAATCAAAGACAGGCAGATCCAGGGCCACTGAGAGTCGGGGCCAATACTGGCACCAGCCCCTCTTACTGAGATCGCTGCGGCCCTGGGGGCACCACGCCCCCTCCGCCAGCCTCTCCAGACCTGACTCGGTTAACAGTGCCACAGCCCTGCCTTCTCAGAGCCTCCGCTTCCTTCACTGGAAAGTGCTGCTGCTCAAGAGCCAGGTGGCGGCGGGAGGAAAGGGGGGTTTTGGTGGGGACAGACATTCCGTTTGGGAAGATGAGAAAGCTCTGGAGATGATGCTGGTGACGGCTACGACGACCTGAGTGTCCTTAATGCCCCGAACAAGCACTTACAAATGGGTCTCAGTCGCTCAGTCGTGTCCGACTCTTTGCGACCCTATGGACTGTAGCCCGCCAGCCTCCTCTGTCCAGTGGGATTCTTCCAGGCAAGAATACTGGAGGGGTTTGCCATTCCCTTCTTCAGACAATCTTCCTGAGGCGGGGATCAAACCAGCGTCTCCTCCTTTGCAGGTAGGTTCTTTACCTCTGAGCCACTGGGGAAGCCCTATAACATGGCTAAGGGGGTCAATTTCGCATATGGGATCGTCCCACACGTGGCACGTGGAGCCTGGTCCCAGTGGACACCTCGCAGGGTAGGGCCCTGATCATGGCTGGTGCCGGTGTATCTGTAAAACCTTCCCCCACGTCCCCAAGGTCACACGGGTGCAGCGGAGGGATCCCAGGGCTCAAGTCCCACCACGGCCCTTCCTGGTGCGTGAAATAGGCAGGTCGTTCGGTGCTGCGAGCTCCACGCTCTGAACCGGAAGAGCTTGCTCAGAGCGACGCTGCCCTGGAGAGCGTCAGGCTTCCCGAAGTGAAGGGCCGTGGGGGGCCCGGCTCCGAGGCGCACAGCCTCCACCAGGCCCCACCTGCCTCCCAGGAGAAATCTAATGACTAACCAGCCGTGCCCCTTCTGCAGCCCAAGAGGCCAGCCTGGAGATGGCCTGCTTTGTCATTTATTAACCTCTTTCTGTCTTCTTTTTTGGGGTTTTGCTGAGAGCTCTGGAAGAGGTTATAAAAGCTGGCTGCTGGGGCCTCCGAAGGCCAAGCTCATTAACCAGGGGTAATGGATGGGGCCCTCTCGCTGTTTACACAGCTCAAGTTCATCAACAACTGCTCAAGTTATTTTTGTTTCCCGTCTCCCAAATGTTTTCCTTCAGTCTTCTCTGCTAATCCTAGTGTTCTTTCTGGCAAACCCTCTGCTCTGCTCTGGACCTTGCTAGCGGACCGCCCTCTCTCCCTTGCCTGACCTTCTGAGACTTCCCACCTCCCAGGTCCTGAGTCCCGGGGGGCCCATCTGTTCACTGGCTTCAAGGCCGCTGCCTGGGAGGTGGACGGTGGGCAAGGCTCTCTCCTGAAGGGGTGCAGCCCCCACTGCTCGCAGGGTCCCAGCTGACCAGACTTTTGTGAGGCATCCGGACCCCCAGCTGGCACACGAGGCCACCTGTCAGTGACTGACCTCGGATGGAAGCCCTTGGGTGGCCCTGGGCACAGGACTAGCCTGCCCTGCACACCCTAACTGCCCCCTCCTATTTCCAGGGAAAGGTGTCCCAGGGGCCCGCTCTAACGTCCTCCAGGTACCACTTACTGCTTCCTATCAGGAAGCGCGCCCAGCATTTCACCTAAGGCAACGAAGATACAATCATACCCATTTACCGGATGAGGAAACTGAGGCAAGGGTGGAAGAAATGTGTTCAACAAAGCAACAGTGTGGGGGCAAGTGGGGCTGGGAACTGAGTTACTCCAAAGGCAGACGCAGCCCCGGCTGACGCACGCGGACACACCCCAGGGAGGGCGGAGGCTTAAGCCCTAGAGGGCTGGGACACGGGGGTTAAGAGGTGCAGGGAATGACGACAGGGTGGCAGGGGGTCCTGCTTGGGTGGGGAGGGTCGGGGGGCTAAGCGAGGCTCTGGGGCCTCTGTTTCCCTGTGGGGGCCAAGCTTGCCGTCCACGTGCCCCAGGAGGGGGCGAGCACAGCCCAGTTCCAGCTTCCGTGGCCACGCTCAGGACTGTCAGTGGCCACTAGTGCCCCGGACAGCCGTGTCGGCCGCCTGCCCAAACGGCCCGTGTGCTGGGTCCTGCCGGGGTCTGCCCGGGGGCTCCGTGCTCCGTGGCGCGTGCCACCAACTGTGGTCTCACCCTTCTCCTTGTACCCCTGGGCCCGCACCCAGGACTCTCTTTCTCCCCCACTGAGGTCAAAGGCTCGAGCTTTGGCGCAGATGACATCCTGCTGCCGCCCTGGGCCGTTCCCTCCCCCGGGGTCCAGGCTGCAGCTGCTGCAGGCGCGACGCGAGGCGCTCTGTGTATGTGTGTGTGTTGAGGGTTGCCCCCAGCCCATCACAGCACAGAGGGAGGCTCTGCCAGAACCAGGTTTCCGGCGGGGAGCCTTTCCTCCCTCACCCAGGGGCAGACCCGTGAGGGACCATCCCCTCACTCTGCACATACCTGGCTATCCAGTCCAAGCAAGAGAAGCATAATGAAAAAAAGGATGGACCAAAATGTGGGCAGCGGCATCATCGTCACGGCTTTCGGGTAGGCGATGAAGGCCAGGCCAGGACCTAAGGAGAGAGAAGATGGGGGGGCGGGGAGAGGGGGTCATCAGTGCCCGAGCTGCCCCGAGCCCCGGAGCCACACAAGACACTCGGGGTCCGGGATGGGTCTCCCCAGTCCCCGATGCAGGGGCCCGTCTGGGGTGAGAGACCAGGCCTGTTCTCATTCGGGGTGGGACGCGCCGGGGCTCAGGCGGGGGCCCGTTTTAGCATCTGTCTCCTACGCAGCAGCACCGCTGGCCTTCTCAGGCGCCAAGTTCCGAGTGGACACCGGTTATGGGGGTAGGAGACAGGACCGAGCTGGGACTCGGTCTGCCAGCTGGGGAAATGAGGGGCTCCCCCTCCCCCCAAACCAGAGACCCGCACCAACGTTTGCTGGAAGGAAGCAAAACCAAGAAGTGCTCCGGTTATCTGACCACCAATCCCGGTTTGCAGAGAAAAGCTTTCCACTGAAACAATGAACGCGTGGCCAGAAAAAAGAACCCGGAACCATGCCCTGCAGGGCCCACATGTCTTCGGGGTGCATCTGTGCACCCACCTGAGCACCGTGACAGCCGAGGCCCAAAGCTGGGGGAGGGGGGAGCAAGGTAAGACCGCAGGTGGGCAGCCCCCTGGCCGCTGTGCAGTCCTCGGCCCAGCACCTCCTCTCTCCACATCACCACGCACCCTCAGGGGGCAGTCTCCCCGCAGGGGTCGGGGGCAGGCTCCCGTAAGTGAACCCCAAGGAGGCTTCTCCTGCCCAGATTATCGGGTGCTGGGGCCACTTCCTTGGCAGAGGGCTCTGGTCTCCAGGGGGTGCCCTGACATATACGCTGGGAGAATTCCCACCTGCTCTGGGGTGGGGGGGTGCCTCCAATTGCAAACGTCCCCTCCCGCCTCCAGCTGGGCCTGAGACAAGACGACCAGGGGAAGGGCTGAAGTTGTAACTGAGACCTGTGGGTCCCCCAGAGGGTTGGGGGCCGCAAAAGAGCGAAGGGCTTGGGCTAAAGAAAAAATATAAAGT